>PVKH010020086.1:0-14679 GCA_004027955.1 Chaetophractus vellerosus | reverse complement strand
AGTCAGCTCACTGCTTGGGGGCTTGCCTTCTCCAGGAGGCCCCCGGGAACCGAACCCAGGGCCTCCCATGTGGTAAACCAGAGCCCTACCGATTGAGGCACAGCTGGTTCCCAGCAGTCACCTCTTAATCCTTCTATCCTTCCACAGCTCTACATAAACACTAATCTAATTTCATCTTTATAAATTGATTTATATTTACCTATTAAATAAATGGGATTATACAATAACTAGTACTCTGCATAGGCACTTTTTTTTTTTTTTTTGCAACTATAATGTAACTTTTTTTTAATGTTTTTTTTTTTATTCCCCATCTTTGTGCTTGCTGTCTGTCTCTTTAGGAGGCACCAGGAACCGAACCCAAGGCCTCCTATATGGGAAGGAGGCACCTAATTGCTTGAGCCACCTCTACTCCTGTAACTATTTTTGGCTAGGGGGAAAATCTTTCATTTTTTAAATCCAATATTTGATATCTTCATGTGGACCTTTTATAGCTGAAATAGAGTATGCTGATGTGTTCTTAATAGCTGGCAGTTTATTGAAGATATAATACATACTGGGCTCTGTGCTAAGCATGTTTTGTATTAATTCCATTTAATCCTCACAACGGTTCTACCAGGCAGGTATAGAAACTATTATCCTTTGTACAGAATACTTAAGAAAATTAGGCAAGGCCACAAAGGTAGTAAGCAGAAGAGCCAGGATTAAAATCCCATACTATCTGACCCCAAAGCCTAAGGGAAGCATGTAGTGGGCTGAAAATGAGACAAAGCATTTTTGGTATTTAGGTAGATTATCGTGGGCAAATCAGCCTCCCCCCACCCCCCATTCCAAATTTTTTGCATTATCAGAGTGGTCAATGAAAGTGAGGGGTTGCCTAGACTGAGTTCTAACTTAATTCTATATTATGTTTAATAAAAAATGTGTATAGTTGGGAGTTATTTTTCAGTAGTTACTGCTTCTCTTAAATTAGGGAATGTATATTTCCTATTGATCTTGGAGAATTAATGATGAAATCTTTATTGGTACTTTTATAAAAACTTCTCTAATGTCTTTTCTGAATTTTTAAAGTGGTGTTACTGTTATTTGAGTGAACCAAGTATCAAGTTTCATTTTCATTTGGATAGTTTTAGAACTACTCAATGAATAGGGAGATATAAATGAGTATCCTTTCTTTGTGCAAAAGTTCCTTGGAGTTAAGGGGTGCTGCTCTCCAAACTCAGAGCACTTATAAAAGCTAACTGCAATAGATACAGCCTAAACCATTTACCTGTCATTAGTAAGTAGTACTGTTTTCTCTAGCATGAAATACTTCTAATATCTGCCCATCATTGTTGGGCCATATATATTTATGTTCTAATGAACAGTTCAAATGCTAAGTGCATTAAGACTTAAGGGTGGGATAACCAGTCATTTTTAGGTGTGATTAGAAAAACTTTCAGGAAAGAAAGAAAATTTGAATTAGACTGAAAGATGCAAACAGGCTCTTGATAAAGTGAAGGATGCTTAAAGAAGGTTGGACTGACTAAAACCATAGAGTCAGGAGAGTGAAAAGTATGTGCCTTTATCAAACATAGTAACTTGATCCTAAAACATTTTGTTGTAGGTGTTTGCGTTTACAGGTGATGAAAGGGAAATCTAGAAACCCTAGGAGTACAGTTGGTATGGGGAAACTGTTGTGTATTGTACTTAAGTGCTACATAATGGGTTTAAGACTCAAGTCCATGCATTATACTCTTAGCCTTTCCAGTTTCCTGATTATAAAGCTTGAGACAATTTGATTTTGTTTTCCTTATCAGGATCTGTTTGGAAAATTCCAGCCACAAAAATTTTGGTTTTATTCTATTTAATTTTTATAATTAAAATTTCAAACATACTCAAAGTTGACATAATAATGAACTCCTGTTTGCCCATCATGCTTCTTCAGTAATCATCCAACATAATGGTTTTATAAGGATTATCCTTTTCAGTAACTAGCATGAAACTATATATAAATTGTAAAGCAAGGCATTGCCCAAAGTTTAAGGCATTTATTACCAGGTAGAGAACTCCACTATTTACTTATGTGACTTTAGTTGTTATTTCTGAGATTTCGTGCAACTGTAAAAATGGATTTCCACCTCACTTGAGTACTCTACTTTGTGGAGTTGTTGTACTGATTGAATGACAAAATGAAAATAAAACATTTATTATAGTGTGAAGTAGTTCCATTTCCCCTTTTCATGGAAGAATACAATAAATATCTATTGGTTATGCCCTGCTTATTACTTGAGGCTGTTATTTTTATATGAAGTTTTGTTTTGTCAAGTACAATCATTTTTGCTCCATTCTAAAAGTTAAACATCTTTGAGTAAAGTGAATTTGATAGGATTATGGTCCTGTCACTGAGATTTTATAGGGGTACGGCTCTCCAAGCTCCTGTCCCTTTGCATATTTCCTTAAAGCAACACTCTCCAATAGAAATACAGTACAAGCCACATAATTTATTTAACCGTACTTATCCAAAATATTATCATTTCGACATGTATTCAATATACAAATTTTGGGGGTGCTTTGCATTTTTAGTTTGTTCTACCTTTTCAATATCCAGTGTGTATTTCTCACTTAAAGCACATCTCAGTTCGGACTAGCCACATTTCAAGTGTTCGGTAATCACGTGTGACCATTGGCTGCTTACTAAACAGCACACCTTTAGAGTTCTGCAAGGTGTTCAGATTCTCTGATCCCACACACATCTTTTGAAGAGTCATAAAAGAGAGCCATGGAGAAGACAAAAATTGTTATCTAGATTTTCCTTAAAGCTATCTGGTCTGTCTGTCTTCTAAAGATTTCAAATTGATTACTTCATTGTTACTTCTCATAGTGATGTTATCAAAAGCTTTCTGGATGATGGCTATTTGATAACTCCCTGAAGTAGCAACACATTGAACTGTAATTTTATAATTATCTAGCATGTTCATTTTTTTTATGTAATACTAAAAAATATTTGGCATATATGCATTAGGAAACATGAAGTTTAGTATTGGATAGTATGTAGTACTTAGTGATGCCTTCCTTAATGATAAAAGAGTGTTGTGTTTGTTTTTTAAGATTGCAGCAAAAATTGGAGGTGATGCTGGAACATCACTGAATTCAAACGACTATGGTTATGGGGGACAGAAAAGACCTTTGGAAGATGGAGGTAAGTTGATAGCATAAGTATTTTGTTTTACATAGGGTTTAGTTGAAGTGATTGAAATAACTGCTTTTATCATAAGGTTCCTAAAATTGTAAGGTTATATCCTGCTTCAAAGGGGGGGGGGGGAGACCTAGCCAAGGTAGGTATAATGTTTGTCAGCAAGTTTTGCCTTATTAGGAAACATTTGTTTTCACTCTTTTAGGATAATGCCACATTGACAGTTTGCGCAGACTTATTAATATGATTAAAAACACACACACAGTTGCAAAATTGTAAATTGTTTAGGAGACATTTCACTGGTTTTTCTCATCATACTTGAATGAATCTATATGCTGTGTTTTCATTATTTTAGCTATTTCAAATTTCACATTAAAGGTTGAAGTTGCTATAGTTTGCTATGCTAGCATGTTGCAGGTTATACAATTTTTTATGTATTTGCTTTGTTTCAGTATTTTGTTTTGTGTTTCAGGTTTAACTTAAAACAGTGGATTTACAGTGCCTTGTATTTAAATAAAACAACATAATTGTTGAAGCTTCTGAACTTAGAATTCTGAAAGTATTTTTTCTTTTAGGTTTGACTGAATTTTGATACATTTTCTTTTTGTCCTTTACTTTTTTTTTTTTTAAAGGAGAATTCTGATTGAGTCTATAGAATGTATTAGTAGCTTTTGACCAGGAGTATTTGGTTTCTTTTCATTTTAAGTGTCTTTCATATTCATAGTGAGGTTTTTAATATACAAAAATGAGCTAATGATGCTTCAGATGTTGTATGTAATGTATTCTTTTTATTTTATGTGTAGATGGCTCTTGGACAAGTCCGAGCAGTACAACACACTGGGAGGGATTGCCCTCTCCTTTTAAAGGCAGGAATTTTTATTTATTACCTGTGTTTAGTATGTAAACGTGAAATAAACCAGTGGATTCTTGAATTGGACACAAACATTTCTTGAATTATGTGTCTAAATTTTTGCTGCACAACATTCTGCTGTTTAATCATTTAAGTTTGAAGGGGGGAGGAGAATATAGTATTTTCAGCTATAGGTTGTCTGTTCTAAGGTATGCATTATATTCATTCACCTGTGTAAAGGATTTAGATGAAGGTATCCATGTATTTGCTTTGAGATTTTCTTTCTGAAGTATTATGCTGTGAAATGTTTGGTTAGGAATAATAGAAGTTTACATTAAGGATTGCCTTATAATGTGATATTTTTTTTCCATAGCTTTGTGGTCACTGTCAGATACACTCAACTTTCGATATGTGAAAATTTCATACATTGATTTTTTTTTTTTTTCTTATAATCTTTAGTTCCTATAGTGGAAGCATCATTAGCCTTTAGCATGTGACACTTTGCTAGTAGTGGACCTAAATTCTTTGTCTTTTATCATTCTAAAGTGCTTAAAGTACATGAAGGTCAGTGATTTGATACAATTGAAAAGGATTTTTTTCTTTTTAATGCCTATGCATTTTAAAACATGAAGAGAATGAAAGAAGTGTAATCTTTTTTAAACTACTAAGAATTTGGGTTGCGTTTTGACAGTATTGGTTCACGTGTCAAACCATGCCCTCAGATATTTCAGTAAATGTTTATATTGGTATTTTTTCTTGCGGGGGCGGGGGGAGGCGAGGCTAAGCCTTCTACTTGTGTTTATTTGAAAAAAATTAAAAGACTCTTAATTTTGCAGATCAACCAGATGCTAAGAAAGTTGCCCCTCAAAATGACTGTAAGTGTTTAATTTAATCGGGACTAGATGTTAAAACAACTGAATTTTAATATCAAGGTTTTGTTCCTGTATTTTGGCAGGTATCTTTGAAGTTAGTTGAAGTCTATGAGTAGTCTTGTAGAATATCTCGACTGAATTTCTTTGTAAATGTTCCTTTTTTCCTGCTTTTACAATTTTGTTTTTAATTATAGTCATATATTTTAATAAGATTCAGTTGCTAAATTATGTTACATATTCCAATTTATTTAACTTCTCAAATTCTTAATCTCTTTGTACCACTTGAAAAAGGAAAGTTATAATTTGAGGCCATTGCTAATCTGCTCTTTTACTGACTTTCTTGCCCACTGGTGAAACTGATTTAAGTATCATGTATAAAATTTTACCTCTTCATCAAGTTATTATCTGTGTATCAGGGGAAGATTTTAGAATTGCTTGATGTGATTGTATTGTTAAATATATAAGAACTTATTTCTAATTTTCATTTTATTTTTATTTATTTATTTATTTATTTATTTATTTTTGGTAGCTTTTGGAACACAATTACCACCCATGCATCAACAGCAAAGGTATAGTCAAAAACTTTTCAAAAAGTACTTTGCAAAATTTAGTTGAACTAGTATATAGAGAATATTTTGTTTGCATATGTTATATATATTTATTTCATTTCCGTAAATTTAGGAAGGTAACATAAAATAGATAGTTTTTCTTTTGGGTGAGATATTTTGTAATTTGGAAAGGTGGGTGGAATAATTAGTCGGGATTTTAGAACAACTAGGGTGAATTAGAATAACTCTTAAGAGAATATTCTCTGAACTCCTCCCCCAAATCCTTTGCACTTCATTTCTTCCCTTACTGGATGTGTGTCACCTTAATGAAGATTCTGGGCTCGACTACACGGGTGATATGCCACATTTTGTACATGGATATGTGTCTCTAACCTTAATTTAAGCTATTAAGAGCCATTGCACTTTGATTTTTTTAATAAGTGGATGGTTGCCTTTATTGTATGTTTCCTTGAAGGAAAATGTCATTTTCTGTTTTTCTTAGCAGGTCTGTAATGACAGAAGAATACAAAGTTCCAGATGGAATGGTTGGATTCAGTAAGTAACAGAATTTTTAAAGTTTTTAAAACAACCAAATCAGAAATTACAATCTTTGAATAAATAATTTTCTCTTTTTACTAGTAATTGGAAGAGGAGGTGAACAGATCTCACGCATACAACAGGAATCCGGTTGCAAAATACAGATAGCACCTGGTAATATTGTTCTCCTGCTATTTTCAAAGTGTCTAGAAAACTAGCATATTTTTTAAGTTCCTAGTGAAAGTAATGCAACATAATAGTCCTTCCTCGATCTAAAATTTTCTCATTTTGTTTCTAATTGTAGATAGTGGTGGCCTTCCAGAAAGGTCTTGTATGTTAACTGGAACACCTGAGTCTGTCCAGTAAGTATGAAAATCTTAAAAATCTATAGTAATAATGTTAGGGTTCTTTGAACTTTGTCTTTGCTCTTCATTATTGCTTTTAGACCATTGTCTCCCTACCCCCATGTCCCAGAAACTCCCCCAAACTCTTTTGAAGTTTATCGCTCATGCTTTCTCAATTAGGATTCCTTATGTGAACTATAGAACGCAGAAAATGATTAAAACCAGTATGTACTCCAGGCTGTCCTTGAGAAGTTGAATGTGGCCCTGAGAAGAATACACAATCATGTTGACTAGTTTCACCTAAAGCCATGGATTTTTAGTAGAACTTTGTGTATATTTCCCTAGTTTATTCACTCTCTCCTGGTCTCCTCCAAGGCTCTTTGATACTTCAAGTACCCCTCCAAGTCTTCTGTATTGCACCCTCTCCTCCACTTTAGCTTATTTTACAGAGAAAATAAAAGCAATCATAAGAAACTTTTCCATCTTCTCCTGCCAGCCTGCCTCTATTTGTGCTTTATTACACAGTTCTCAGATACTCCCTTCTTTTGCTTGAGGCCAGCCCCTCCATCCTACTGAAGGACATTGCCCCTCCTTTTGAACTTACTCTCTTCTGATAGATTTCCTATCTCTGCTAGATAATTTCTAACACCATACAAACATGCTAGAAAAAATCCCCTTCTTGGCAAAGACAGTCCCTGAACCTCACTTTTCTATTACCCTATTTTTCTGTTCCCTTTTACAACAAAACCCCTTGAAAGAGGTGGTTTTGCTTATCCTATCTAAATTTTCATTTTCTCTTAAGCTTACATTAATCAGACACTTATTTACCCCCATTCCATTGAAAATTTTCTTGTCAAGATCACAAATGGATTCTTTATCATTCAGCTTATTAGGAATGTTTGAAATACTTGTTTTATTTGGACTCGGCACCTACTACACTGCCTACTTTTTCACTCAGTTCTCTCTTGTTCTGCGTTATCTGCCTGGCCTTTCAATGTGGAAGTGCCACAAAATGCAGTACATCTATACATACCTTTTAGATGACTTCATTTAATCCTATGGCATTATATACCATAAATTTTATATATTCCTAATTTTTTTTTATCTTTAGCCATGATCTTTTTCCTAAATTCCAGACTTCCTTCAGTAAGGTCTTCCATACCTCTTTTGCATAAAATAGCATCCCTTGTCATACATACATTCTATCTATCTTAACGCTGCTTTGATTTTCTTTATAGTACTTAAGAAATGTTATTTTTTGACTATTTATACTATTTCTACCTATTCAGTGTCTGTCTGTTTTGTTCACTACTGTAACCTAATTGATAGTGCCTGGCACATAGTTGGCACATACTGCGTTTTTGCTGAATGAATATTTTAACATGTAAGCAAACATCATGGTGGTTTAAGGATGTAAATAAATCATTTAGTTCTTGAAGGAATGGTTCAATTCTGAGATAAGTTTAGGAGTAGAGCGCTGCTCAGAAATTTTGAACTTACTCTCAAAAATAATGAAAATTTGTATACCTAGAAAATTTATTACATAGGGTCAGAATGTTTGATCCTTGATAGCATCTTTTAATTAATTTTTATTAGAGCAGTTGTAGTTTTACAGAAAAATCATGCAGAAAGTAGAGTCCCATATACATTACCCCCATACACATAGTTTTTCGTACTAATATTGAGTGTTAGTGTGGTACCTTTGTTAAAATTGATGGAACATTGTTATTATAATTATTGTATTATTAATTATAGTCCATAATTCTATTAGAGTACACTGTATTATATAGTTCTGCTCTGGTAACAAATTCAGTCTATAATTATGTTGGCCCCTTACATGTATGCTGTTCAATGGTGTTTTATACATATACATTCACAAAGTTGTGCTGCCATCACTTAAAATTTAGTTAAGCCTCCTAAGCCTGAATTGAGATGGAAGGAGTCCTGATTTCTCTATTTGGATAAGCTTTTCTGTATTTTAGAGCTTATTACTTGAGTATTAATTTGTTAATAGATCAGCAAAACGGTTACTGGACCAGATTGTTGAAAAGGGAAGACCAGCCCCTGGCTTCCATCATGGTGATGGACCAGGAAATGCAGTTCAAGAAATCATGATTCCAGCTAGCAAGGCTGGATTAGTTATTGGAAAAGGAGGAGAGACTATTAAACAACTTCAGGTATTGTTAAGTTTATATGATGATTACTTTTATTAGTCTTTTTTGAAACCAGTTTCTCTATTTTGTTAATATATATTATTTCTAAAATTTTACTAGGAGCGAGCTGGAGTTAAGATGGTTATGATTCAAGATGGGCCTCAGAATACTGGTGCTGACAAACCTCTTAGGATTACAGGAGACCCATACAAAGTTCAAGTAAATTCACCTTTATATTTTATAAAGAAGGGGGTTGGTACTAGATGGCAAAATGAGTAAAACATGTATAAATAAGTATGTTTTGAGACATGCATTCTAAATTGGATAACTTTTTCTACTTCAGCAAGCCAAGGAAATGGTGTTAGAGTTAATTCGTGATCAAGGTGGTTTCAGAGAAGTTCGAAATGAGTATGGGTCAAGAATAGGAGGAAATGAAGGAATAGATGTAAGTTAAAATACCCATTCAGAAATGGTTCTATGCGAAATACATAACTATATCATTGTCCTTCCTGTCTTGTGTTCGTTAGCCCTCTAACATTGTATTCATATTTCTTGTATTCTACCTTAGAATACAGAATTGTGTATTTTGTATTTCTTTCTATTTTTTATAGACATGTTGGTGTTATGTATCTTTTTGTGATTTGATGCAGATTTGTTTTGAGGAGTTAATGTGATTTTCTTAATACTTTGTCTTCTTTGCTGAAGGTCCCCATCCCAAGATTTGCCGTTGGCATTGTAATCGGAAGAAATGGAGAGATGATCAAAAAAATACAAAATGATGCTGGTGTTCGAATTCAGTTTAAGCCCGGTTAGTGTGTATGTATGTCTGTGTGTGTATTTATTTATTTAATCTTCTAAGCGTTGATGTAAATTAAATTACTCTTTTGTTTTGTGTTGTGTTTTTTCAGGAGGTACTGGGAAATGAACCCAGGACCTCGTACATGGGAAGCAGGTGCTCAACCACTTGAGCTACATCCGCTCCCCTTTTCTTTTTGTAAAAATTATTTTTGATGTTCAGATCTACTGTTAATCAAATTTTGTTTCTTTGTTTTGAAGATGATGGAACAACACCCGATAGAATAGCACAAATAACTGGACCTCCAGATCGATGTCAACATGCTGCAGAAATTATTACAGACCTTCTTCGAAGTGTTCAGGTTTGATAGAATGTTAAGATTTTCATTTTTTTGTTTTCATTTGAGAAGTAATTTCCTTAACAAATCCAGAAGTCCTCCCCCTCTGTTGTTGTGTTTTTATATCATGCTTCGTTAAAGACTAGAAACTTTAAATTGCTTTAAGGTAGATCTCTTAGAGCAGGAAGAAAGGTGACTTAAGTACCCTACTTTACTCGCCCTGATATGAAAAGAGTGAATGGTGGTTATTTGCTGATTTAGACCAAGTTATCACTCACCTTTCCTAATTTTTGATTCAAGAATATTAGGGTTGGGAAAACAGTCATATTAAGGTTCATGAAAAGAAGAATACATTTGTTTGCTGACTTTCCTTCTTGTCTTTTCCCTCTTTAGGCTGGCAATCCTGGCGGCCCTGGACCGGGTGGTAGAGGAAGAGGTAGAGGTCAGGGCAACTGGAACATGGGACCACCTGGTGGACTACAAGAATTTAATTTTATTGTACCAACTGGGAAAACTGGATTAATAATAGGAAAAGGCAATGTTTTGTTTTTGTTTTTTTAAATTAGAGAAGTTGTAAGCTTACAAAAACACAATCATGCTTAATTTGGAGAATTCCTGTACATGATCTGGCAAAATGTTTTAAACTCTTAATGTTTAATGTGTGGTTAAAATTTTAACTCATTACTTAACTGATCTGTACCACTTTTGTTGCCATTGTAAACACATGGCAATGAGTTTTCTTTGGCATTATTAGTAGAAAAGTGTTCTTACATTCCTGTGTAACGACTAAAATAAATGGAGGACTTTATATATACTTGGGGAAGAGGATGAAGAGTTTAATAATTAGTGTAAGAAACTCTTCTTTGACCTAAAAAGTGGGGTATTTTTGTTTGTTTTGCTTTTTCTTGGCTCGTATGTTGTTTTTTTTTTTTCTTTTGTTTTTAACTTTTCGAGCTTTTGTGAGTGTATTAGTTTATATTTACATTGCAAAAGAGCAATTTATTTTAACCAAATTAAGTTGCAAGCCATTTTAAGGTCAGGAAGTACAGATTAAATGGAAAATCCTGACAGAATATTGTCATTCAAGAGACTGGCCAAAACTTTGAAGGCCCTTGTAGTTACCATTTTTTCTTTGAACAGCTCTTTTTATGTTTTTTGGATCTTTAGAGTAATTACTATCTTTTGATTTTAGGAGGTGAAACCATAAAAAGCATAAGCCAACAGTCTGGTGCAAGAATAGAACTTCAGAGAAATCCTCCACCTAATGCAGATCCTAATATGAAGTTATTTACAATTCGTGGCACTCCACAGCAAATAGACTATGCTCGGCAACTCATAGAAGAAAAGATTGGTGTGAGTATACTTTTAAACTTCTAATTTATAGTATAGACTCAGTTTGACCTAAATTCAGATGTACCTATAAGTGCTACACAGAAAAAGGTACAATTTCTAGTCTGAAACTACAGGTTTTCCACATATATCAAACATCAAATATATACAGCATAGAAAAGATTTTCTGTCAATATAAATAAGTATGCAGTGACAGGTGTTCACAACCTTGTGTTACCTTTTATTTGGTTTATAGTAAGAATTGTTTGGATGTGGGTAGATAAAAGAGGGTAGTGTTACCTGCACACATGATGTTAGGTTGGAGGATTTTGGAATTCACTTGGAGATAATTAATGGGAAGTTGAATTTGTCATTTATTAAGGGCTTAACTATACCCAAACCTGGTGAGGCACAGGTGAATTGGATGCACACACACCCCCACTCTAGAGTAGAAATGTACAAATCTAAGTTCTTAGACTGTCTTTTTAAGCTCCGGTGAGTTTTGAAGTGCAGATTACTTGGGGGCTTGCCACCCTTGCACGTAATAAACACAGATGGTTCTGATTCACAATGTCTGGAATAAGACCCAGCATCTAATTTTGAAAAGCTATTCCAGGTAATTCTGACACAGCCAAATATGGAGAATTTTTCTTTAGGGAGATTTCCTGGTGATAGTTCAGAAAATACAGTCTTGATTGTGCTCTTTCATAAGTGAGGCAAAATAGTGCTTTATTGGGTTATTTTGCTATGAAAAGTTAGCATAAGGTGGGGAAGGGAGCAATTTAAATTAGTAACAATTAGAATTCCTTAGGAAAAATCTCAGTGTTTGCCATGCTGTGATGTGCTTGCGAAAGAAGTTTTGTCACTTTCTTTCTGGTTGCTAAGGCAAATAGGTGTATGAAAAAAACCCTTAAGGGACATCTGTAATAATGCACACAATCATTCTAAGTGTAATAATGTATGTAATAATGTACATAATCATTCTATTATGAATACTAAATGTAATATTCAAAAAATGAAGAGAACTTTTGTGGGCTTAATAATGGTAGAGATTAATGCCAAAGCTGAAAAGTGGCACTTCTTGTTTTTAGATTTGGTTCTCCCTACCATGCATGGATTAGGATTTTTGTTGGATTAATGGGGAAACAAGATAGGTTGTTTAGAGAAATAATTTAGCGTAGTGGTTAAATGCATGGGCTGCTTGGGTTCCAAATTCTGTCAACCAGTTACTAGGTGTTTGAACTTGGTGAGATGAGAGTGTTTACATTCTTCTATGAATTAGTTTCCTTCTCTGTAAAATGAAGATAAAATAGTAGCAATCTCACTGATTAAAGAGTTGCCTGTATGTTGTTTGGGTGTATCGCTTCAAACAGTACCTGGCACTTAGCCATGTAAAAATGTTGCTACTTTTCAGTATTATTGTTTTTATTCTTTGGAAAGGGTAGGTCATGAGTAATAGAAACAATGGATGCTGACAGCAACTGGAAACTTAGAGATGACTGAATTAAAGTTACTTTTAAAAGTCACGGAGTTTAGCTTTCTTATTTTATAGTGAGGAAGTTGGCATCCGAATGTGGCTAAAGCATTTTTGTCCTGTCACATGGTCACTATTAATTGCATGAAAAGAGTGTATGAGAGCAGTTAATGTAATAGTATTTTAGAGTCGGTTAATCTAATGGTCTTTGCAAATTGGATTGTCAAAAGAGAAATCATTTAAGTATTATTAATTATGATGTGGCATAATAAGAAATATCCTAAGTTGTTGAACAAATTATAAAAGGAAATTTTGGTGGTAATTTACAAAATCATGAGAGAGAAATGGTAAAAGAGGAAATGAATTTAAATTCTTCTAAATGGGGTTCCAGTGGCAGAAATAGAAAAGTTGTAAGGAAGACTTTTTACTCTTTACATCATAGGCAGAGTTTAGTAAACAGTTCACAATACAGGACCTAAGCAATTTGGGGAGTGTATTTATTATTGAGATAGTTGTTTGATTGTTAGGAGAGTACTTGGAAAGTAGGTATTGGGAGAAAGGTAGGGATAAGGACCTGATATTTGGTAGGCTTTCATGATTAAGATGATTAAGGAATAAAGTAAGAATTTTAAAAGGAGAGGATAGTAGTATCTGAAGAGAATAGAATAGAAAACAAAGGAAGCATTTCCGTTTTTGTTAATGAATTCTGCATGTCTCATTATTATATTATTACGATAGAGTTAAGATAGTTTTTGCAGTATGAATGGGGAAAGGAAGGAAAATCCAGAAGTTACTAATAGGGATATATAAGAGGATAGAAACGACCATTGGGTGTTTAATCATTACTGTTTTTCTGATTTTCATGTTGTTGTGTTGTGTTTTTTTTTGTTTGTTTGTTTTTTTGTTTTTTACAGGGCCCAGTAAATCCTTTAGGGCCACCTGTACCCCATGGGCCCCATGGTGTTCCGGGCCCCCATGGGCCTCCAGGGCCTCCAGGGCCTGGAGCTCCAATGGGACCATATAATCCTGCACCTTATAATCCAGGACCACCTGGCCCTGCTCCTCAGTAAGTATTGGGTTTGAATTTCCTCCAAAGATACCAGCTTTTGGTAAATTGTGTTTTTATATTGATTATTATCTTTTCAGTGGTCCTCCAGCCCCATATGCTCCCCAGGGATGGGGAAATGCCTATCCACACTGGCAGCAACAGGCTCCTCCTGATCCAGGTAAAGATGCTTATCATTCATGTGTAATCTGTATAGTTTGTTTGCAGTTCCTGTTACATTAACTTTTCAGACAATGATTCTACATTGTGTGAATTTTCTGCACTCATTTACTCTTACAACGGAGTGTTACACACTGCTTCTACCATAATGAGTAAGACTGGCATGAGTAAGACTGGCATGAATATGATCTCTGCTTTCATTGGAACTTTATTCTATCTGCCTGTATTTGGCTTTCTCTACTTTTATTGATCCAGCAGAATGCTAAGAGCCAAATGCTACAGAAAGAGAGTGTCTTAGCATAAATCAGGCCTGTATTTGATAATTGCATGTCAGAATACGTTCAGATATATTGTATTAACTATTTTCTCTATTCAGATCTGAATTTTATATGTATTGCAGTCTATTCTATTCTTATATTTCTTCCCACCCCATCCATAGTTTTTTTCCCATCTTGGTCGTTGAAGCCATTTAATGTTTGTTTGTGATCATTTTTTTCTTACCTACTACTTCCTGCCTTTTAGGCCTCTTTTGCTGAAGTAGTTTTGATGAAGGTATATTGAATTCTCTCTACATATATTTATCAAAATAATAATAATAATTGGTTTAAATTTTTTACTGAATTTGGCTAAACATTTTGGTATTTAAATGAAACCCTATATTGTAACATACTTTAATATCATAAAGTGTACTTTTAGCAAATGCGTTGTGCTAGGAGCTGAGCATGCAAAGATGGATTTACGATCTATATAGAAGATTGAAGTCTCAATATTAGCAATACTGCAGTAGAAGAATTCAAAGCATTACCGAAAAGGAGTCAGATAGGATTTGCTTTACGATAGTCTAAAAGTTAAAGAAAGAAAGGACTTTTCTTTTCCTCTTTGTGTAAGTTAATTGGGATGGGTGTTGAGGCAGAGGGATGAGATTCAAACGTTTGGGCAGGTTAGGGGACAGGTTTATATTGGGTAACTTGGGTCTGCCAGGATCACAACTACAAGCTGTTTGGGCAGGTTGCATGATTGAGAAAAATGATGGAGGTATAGA
>PVKH010020085.1:0-14680 GCA_004027955.1 Chaetophractus vellerosus | reverse complement strand
AAAAAACCACTCAGTTTTAGATCTTCTTCCTTCTAGTCTTTTTTCTCCTTTCAAGTTTCTCTCCTGATCTTAGATGGTGAGCATTTCTTTTCTTTGCCATCAAAAGCTCTCTGAAAACTGACTTTTGAGTGGTGGTATCAGTCCAGTGTCTGGGTCATGGCTCGCATAAACCCCCAATATTCTAAGTATGTCAGAATAAAACTTCCCAAATCTTGACTGGTTGTTTCTGTTTCCTCCATTATGTGTGTTAGGCTGAAATGTCATGCTACAACAGTGGAATGCTTGTATCCCGTGCTTAGAGGGTGACAGGAAAGGATAGGGAAGAGAGAAATATAAGAAGAGGATTTGACGGTTTGATGCTGGATGGATCCCAGAAAATCAGGTCTCTACAGCTAATCCATTCCCGTCGGTGTGAACCTATTGTAGGTAGGACTTTTTGATTGGATTATTTTCGTAAGGAGTGACCCAGGGTGGGTCTTAATCCTCTTACTGGAGTCCTTTATAAATGGGATGAATATGGAGAGACACACAGGAGCTCAGAGAGGAACCCATGGAAGTTGAGCGAGAAAGCCACAGGAACAGAGAGAAATCCACGGAAGCTGAGAAAGGAAGCCATGGAAACCAGGAAGTTGAGGGCAACAAGACCCAGAGAAGGGAGACGCCACCATGTCTTTCCAAGTGACAGAGGAGTCCAGGATCACCAGCAGCTGGTCTTTGGCGAGACAATGTTGCTTGGTGCCTTGATTTTTCTCAGCCTCGGAACTGTAAGCTTGCAAACCAATAAACCCCATCGTAAAAACCAACCCATTTCTGGTATATTGCTTCCAGCAGTGTTTAGCAAACTAAAACAAAGATAAAGGCTAAAGGAGTCATTGTAGAGCTTGAAGTAGAACCAAAATAAAATTTAAGCCATGCCCCCTGACTGTGATTCCTTTTAGAGAAGTTCAATTAAGTACTGTGTCCTTCCTAGGTATAAGCCCCCCCAGCTCCTCAGGGGACTTGGGGGGGTGAGTAGGAACTTTATTCTTAGGTAGCCTGCCTCAGTCCTAGAAGAATGACTCAAATTGCTGGTTGAGGAGCAGTTTCGGACAGATATTAGTGGACTTTAGTCAGCACTCCCGAGACCCTTTTGCTGCCTGCCCCAGGGCAGGTGCCCCAGGAGCTGGCTGGAAGGGTGGGAGTGAGGAGGGCCTGTGGAAGGAGGTTGCTTCTTGGCCCTCTGAGTCCCATCTTGGTGTTTGTCCCTGCTCATTGCCCTCTGGTTTGGAGGTGGGGGCCTGGCAGACACACTGTACCTGCTTTGTGACTTCGTGTGACTCCCCGAGGGCGTGTTGCCTGTGTCTTGTGCAACGACGGCTGAGTGGCGGGCACACGGGTCTGAATGCATTTCCCAGAGGCTGGTGTGAGGAAACCTGGCTGGCCCGGCTCCCCTGTGAATGCTTGGCTTCCCTTTTCTCTACTGTATTCCCTCAACAGACGCTTGACGTGTAGTGGGAACCGGCTTCAAAGATCATTCACAACACACCTGTGTGGAGCAGGTGCTTGCTTTGTGCATATGTAACACAATTCCCAGGGATCCATGAGGGCAAAATCCACAAAACAGACTTATCAGGCAGGCAGACTGTTTGGTTTGCTAATAGTAATTAATACAATAGCTGTTTATCAGGCATTTTCTATGTGACAGCTTTTATGCATTAATTCATTTAAACCTCATGAAACCTCCCTGTGGTATGCAATTATTGTCCCCATTTTACTCATGAGGAAACTGAGGCCCAGAGAAGTTAAGCAATGTGCCCAAGGTCCACAGTGGTGGAGCTGAGCTCAGTCAAAAGTCCATGCACTTGACCATGAAAACATGTTGGTGGAAATTAACTGTAAAATAAATATCGGACCAACTGTTAAGCACGGTCCTTCAAGTAACAAGTATATTTTTAAATGTTTATTTTCCCCCTATAAATGCTAATAAATACAGAGAATAATAGGAAAAATTATTTTCAGCTCATCTGGACTAGAGTCTAGACAGTCAGTCACTATTACAAAGTCTGTTTATTTAACTTACAGAATTTATTTTGTTTTATGTAATCATCATTGTACCATGCATGCAACTTTGCAACCTAACTTTTCCCTTACATTAAACCACGAGTATCTTTTTTGTGCCATTAATTAGTCTTCATAAATATTATTTTGAATGTTTGCGTTTAATCCACTGAGTGAACTGCCATGATTTACTTATCCATACAGTTTTTGGACATTGAGGCTATTTATGATTTTTACCCATTTTTAAAAAATTTTTTATTATATATCCCCCCCTTTCTGCTTGTTCTTGCTGTGTTGATTTTTGCGTTCTTCTGTGTCTGCTTGTCTCCCCCCCCCGTTGTGGGGACCCACCGAGTCAGCTCATCGCGCGGCGGCCTTGCCTGCTCGTGGGTGGCTTGCACTGCCCGTGGCGGCTTTGCCCTGCCATGGTGGCTTGCCTTCTCAAGGTGGTCTGTCCGCTCAAGGAGGCCCCAGGAACCGAACCCGGGGCCTCCCACGTGGTGAACCGGCGCTCTACCAGTTGAGCTGTAGCCAGCCCCCTACCCAATTTAAAAATAACAAAATGGTGAATAACTTCGTGAAGAAAATAAAAATAAAATATTTGGGAATCTTAGCTTTTGATGGTGTGGGGCTATCATATTTAATGCTCTTGGTAAAGACTTTTAGCCATGTGTAGTCCAGATGTGGATGTATGGAAACACCCATCTATAGCATAAGGACAAAAAGCCAACATGTTAAGCAGAGCAGAGCAGAGCAACTTGCAAGAGCTTGGGTTCCTGAACCAATACCAACGATTACTTACCTCCAGACTCTTGTTTTGTGATAAATCCTTATTCATCTAATCCTCTGTTGGTAGGGTTTTCTGTTACTTGTAGCCAAATATATCTCTAACCAGACACACATCTACCCTATGACCCAACCATTTCTAGGTGTGACGCCATCCTAAAGACATGAAAACACCAATGTATAGAGATTTATGTACAATTTTATGTGTAACATTGTTTTTGGAAGCAAAGAACTGAAAACAAATGGGATGCCCAGCAGTAGCCATCTGGGTAAATAAAATGTATATATATACAATAAGATATCATGCAACTATTAAAAAGAGTCATTTAGACTGATATCCTATTGACCTGGAGGAATGTTGACAATGTTATCAGTGCAAAAAACAGCAAGCTGAATAACTGTTTACCATATCATCTTTTCTTTGTGATAAAATTCTGTATTTGTGTATATGGGTTTGTATGTGCCTACGTAAGCATAGAAAAAAAGGGGTAAAACAGAAATCACAAATTCAAATGCCTATAGGGGTGAGGGAAGTAACATAGAGTGAAACAAATCTGGTAGAAAATCATAAACTGCTGCTTAAGTATCATCAAACTTTACTAAGCTATGAAGAGAAGTATGTAATGTGATATAATTATACATGATATTGGAGATTGTGTTTTAAATTGAGTAAAAGAAAAATTTTTTACAATTCTAGGTTTCTTTTTATTATAGTCCCTTATTCTTTCTTTGTGGGATATGAATTCCACTAAGAATTCAAAGACTGGTCTTACTGACCTTCTAATGATATGAAGGCAGAATTCAGTCTTGAATTCTTTATCTGGAGATGATATTTAGTTTTCAGAATGAAAAGCATCTGTTTTCAAAATGTGGTACTTGTAAACAGAGATAGAATGTGTGCACTTTTTTGCTTTTATTTTTAAAATAATTATAGCAATCATTACAAGAACACTTGTTGAATTCTGGTACACCAATGTCTTATTTAATTTTCAGCACCAGATTTTTAAAACTTCTCTTTGTAGTTCCTCATTTACACCATCAGTATTAATTGAAAAAAAAAAAGACAACTGAGCAATGTTAGTTCATTTTCATAACTTTAATAACAGGGGCCCATTTATGGAATTCAATCTTCACCTCCTTAATTTGAGAATAAACTTTAGATCATCACTTTCATTACTGGAAATTGATTTTTGTGTAGGAAAGTGAGCCAGATTATTTCTCACCGAATAAGTTTCCCATAGACACAATTTCTCAAAAATGAACAAATCAGATCATACATTTGAGCAACAACTTGTGAATGCCTTTCAAAGACATTTTCGAGATAGGGTCTTGAAAAAGGAAAATACCAAGAATGGATCCAGTTTAACTGATAAATTGAGTGAGGACTTTACTTGGATGATATGGACAATTCCATTTTTTCCCTACAATTCAGAAAAATCACTTTTGCATCAAGTCACTAGTTAGACACATCACCTCTGTGTAGCCACCATATCGTGCAGCCAATTCATCATGCATTGAACTGTCTGGTTCCAGCCAGGTGTGGGAAGTTAGTACACAGCTGTAACTACTACCTTCACCAGGTGTTCCCTTTTTAATGTTTTAGCAACATAGAGATTCCTGGTGAATGACATGATGACCTTAAATCGTGTGTCCTTGCTGGATGAAACCACCTTGGAAGGTCTCATGAGTCTCATCACAGCAGCACTGTCTGTACTCATGCTGACTAATTTTGACCTGGCTAGATTAAACTTTTCAAGAATGTCCTCAATGCAAAATAATTTATTTCCTGAGGATATGTCTGACATGAGCAGGTCCAAAAGTTCTTTGCTCACATTAAAAAACAAACAAACAACCCCCAAAACAAACCAAAAACAAAACCCCGAAATACTTATTGGATTCCATGAATAATAAGTATAGTTAGATGTTTGATATTCATATCTATGCTCTCATCAGTTACAAGAAGAAATACCACAAATTATCTAATTACTTCTACCTAACTTGTCCTGTGTGTTCTGAACCCTGTCTTCATAATGCTGAACCACAAATGCTTATTTCTGTTGAGATTAAAAACTACTCAATCTGTGAGCGGGTGTAGCTCAGTGGCTGAGCACCTGCTTCCCATGTACAAGGTCCTGGGTTCAATCGTTCAACCCCCGGTACCTCCTAAAAAAAACACAAACAAGCAAACAAAAAAACCTCAATCTCAATCCATTTCTTCAGTTCAATGAATTTTCACCTGATTTCTTGTCCGTGTGCTGGTCATAATTCTTTCTTTTCCGTTTTTTGTAATGGGGTCTGTAATGGTTTGACAGTTTTATCTAATTATGAATTCCAAAAATATAAATTGAATCATGCTTGTAAACTGATCTGTTCATCTGGGCATGATTGGTTTATGATTACGGTGTTAACTGGGCCATGTCAGGAGGGCATTGAGCCCCGCCCCTCGGTGGGTGTGTTCTCAAGTATAAAGGCTAGGCAGCAGATTTGAGAAGCAGATTTTTGAGAAGAAGTTCTGATGTTGGAGAGGAGCGCTCCAGGAGAAGACAAGTGAGCCGTTTGCCCAATAGTCTACAGCTGGCCTTGTGGAGAGATGCAAAGCATAGAGAGCCTCATGGTCTACAGCTGAACTTGTGGAGGAAACAGAAGCTAAGTCCAGAGAGAAACACGAGGAACAGTCCCGGCGAGGAACCCAAAGGCCTGAGCCCTTGCAGACGTCGGCAGCTGTCTTGCTCCAACATGTGGACTTTGGTGAGAGAAGAAACTTATGCTTTGTGGCCTGGTAACTATAAGCTTCTACCCCAAATAAATACCCTTTATAAAGACCAACCAATTATTGGTATATTTTGCGAAGGCACCTCTTTGGCTGACTAATACAGGGTCTTTATAAAGTATCTTTGTTGAGATGTGATTTACATACCATAAATTTTATCTCACTAAAAAGCATACAATTCAGTGGTTTTTTAGTATAATCACAGAGTTGTGCAATTATCACCATTATCTAATTCCAGAACGTCTTAATCATGCGAAAAAGAAAGCCCATTCCCCTTAGCAGCCATGCCCCATTCTGCCCTCCCACCAGACCCTGGCAACCACTAATCTATTTTCTGTCTCTCTGGATTTGCCTATTTTGGAAATCTCACATAAATAGAATCATATACTATCTGGACTTTTGTGACTGTCTTCTTTCTCTTAGTATCATGTTTTTAAGATTCGTCCGTGTTGTAGCAGGTACTAGTATTCCCGTCCAGTGACTACTAGGCTGCTGTTTTTCACAGCTTCTGTGGTTTCAGGCCCCCTGTTCTTCAAGGCTGCAGAGTCGAGGAGAAGGAGATGGAAACAGGGCAAGTGAACATGCCACAAAACTCATTGTTCTTACAGAGATTCAGCTGTTTTCCTAGACTAAAGGCTCCTTGGATTATTGTATGCCTCCAATTAACTTCCAGAGTTTTAAAAAAACTTGATTTATGACAAGTTTCCCCCCATTATTCTCATTGCTTTTATTGATGAGTAAATTTTCCGAGGTCCTTGCCATTCTAGTCCTGCTTCTTCCTTTGGTCATTTTTTAAAAAAAAATTTTATTGTATTATAGAATAGGTAACAAGTCACATAATCAATGATTCATTACTTCACACACAGGGATGAAAACAGTATTCCTGTTATACAACTGGTTGTGCATAGGGAGAATAGAAAACTCTAGAGCTTTTACATCGAAGAAATTCTTACTTTAATTTTGGGCATATCTGAAAAGACTTCATCAATGACCTTTTAAAAATATAGAGCAATTTTCGTTTTCTGGGCTTTAGGTTTCACTAGAAAAGATAACCTTATGATTTTTTCCATCTCTCCTTATATTGAGAAAATGGCTCAATGATATGTACCACTTGGCATATAATATCTTCAACAATTTCAGAATTCAAGATGCATTCTTACATCATTTAGCAGATAAGTTTTTCCGATGCCCAGAAAAATTTGGGTAATTTAAAATCAACATTGATGATGGATTTTTTTTTTTTTTTTTTTTTTTTGTTTTCAGGAGGTTCTGGGGATTGAACCCAGGACCTTGTACATGGGAAGCAGGCGCTCAACCACTGAGCTACATCTGCTCCCCATGGACATTTTAACTGTCACTAAATGGTCTCTGATGCTGTTTGAGCAGTCATAAGCAAATTGCCATCTTATGTATTCAATAGTAACAGCAAAATTCCCTTTATAAAGTCAGAATGTGGAGATGGATATGTTGGTAGAAGAAATATTTCATTTTTCTCTTAATTCTATTTTAAGAGAGGCAACAGTGCAAGCATAATGATAACTGGAAGTTCACTTGACTTCAGTTTTGGGGATATAAGGGAATGGTGAGGATTGTGGTGACCTGCGTGCAGCTAGCAGGGACTGTGTAGTTAGTTGCTGGAATGTAGTGTCACCAGCTCTCCTGAATTTTCAGGAGAAGCTGGGAAGTAACTTGCATGAGGACTGGAAAGGAGTGGGGAGGGGAGGAGAGGAGAGGTAAGAAAAATCACCACCAGACTAATTTGGGCCTGAAGTCTTCTAAGCAAAGGGAGATTGTATTAAACAAATTTCTCAGACTTTTTTTCTAGATAGAGTAGCTTGCCTATTTAATTTTCTTGTTGAAGAGTCAATTTTGATGATTTATGTTTTTAGAATAAAATTGCTCATTTCATTGACATTTATTTATGTTACTAACGTTATTTTATTTTATTTTTTTAAAGATTTATTTATTTTATTGCATATCTCCCCTTCCCCCCCTGCTGCAGCGACGCCCCGAGACTGGTCACTGCGCAGGCGCGGCTTTCCCCGCTTGTGGGCGGCTTCTGCTTCCATTCACGGCCGGCTTTCAGTTCGCGGGTGGCTGGCTGCGCTCCATTCGCGCAGTGGCGGCTTTTGCCCTGTGGCGGCTTTTGCCCTGTCCGTGGCAGCTTTTTGCCCTGCCCACGGCGGCTCTGGCCCGCCCATGGCGGCTTGCCATTCTCAAGGCGGTCTGCCTGCTAGGAGAGGTCCCCGGGAACCGAACCCAGGGCCTCCCATGTGGTATGATGGCGCCCTATCCACTGGGCTATCGAGCTGGACCCCTTACTAATGTTATTGTTTAGCATTCTTTTAAAATACAAATAGTCACTATCTGTTATCACAACAATGGATGGGGGGGGGCGCGGATTTGGCTCAAATGGTTGGGTGTCCCTCTCCCATATGGAGGGAACTGGGTTCGATCCCTGGGACCTCCCAGTAAAAAAACAAAACAAAACAAACAAACAAAAAAACCAATGGATCATTTCTAATTTTGAGTTTAAGGGTTCTTCACCTCTTTGTTTTTCTTGTTTGGATTTGCCTGAGGTTATGTTCAAAGAAAGTGCTCTTGAATTTATTTATTAATTCCAATGTTTTTTTCCATTTTTGATTTATTATTGCTTTCATCTCTATTATTTTCTCTCCTTTCTTTAAACATTTCCTGG
Source organism: Chaetophractus vellerosus (assembly GCA_004027955.1). Lineage (NCBI taxonomy): Eukaryota > Metazoa > Chordata > Mammalia > Cingulata > Chlamyphoridae > Chaetophractus > Chaetophractus vellerosus. Next base: position 6,389 of record PVKH010020085.1, on the reverse strand, counting down.
TCCTTTTTTGTAAATTCTTGAGTTGATTATTTGGGTCTTTCATTTGCTCTGGTTAATTAAAGAATATAAAGATGAATTTATTAATGAGTATCAACTTGGCTACTGCCTAAAAAATTTGATATGCAATCTCAGTTTTGTTATTTTTTTGATGGCTTGTATTTATCTGTCTCTTGGACAAAATTATTTATGAGTCTTCTCTTGATAAAAACTTTTTAAAGTTGTTGTTGGTATAGCTGGCTAAACTCATCTGATTGACTTCTAGTTTTATTATATTATCCTTAGAGAATGTGGGTTTTACATTTTTGGGGAACTTTTTTTTGTGTGCCCAAGTGGCTTTTTGAGAGGAAGATAGCATCTAAAGTGTGACATGTCCCTTTTATCCTACCTCCATATATTAAATGTTCATGCAAGGAAATACCCAGTCACAGATGAAATGATTTTCTGGGCATTAATGACCTCTCAAAGTCCAAGTTAAATACTATAGCATTGGAAGTGGGTTCTGAATATAACTTTAACAGAGTTACATCCAATGTAGCATCCTGAATATATATTGTTGGAAGAAGGCATGGGTGTGGCCATAATTCAACCCTTCTATTTACCAACCCATCAAATTCAGTTGAGGAGGTCTTTATATACAGAGCCTCAAGTGGAAGAAAGGGATCACAGAATGTTTGGGTAGTGTTTCTGATCAAGCTGAAGATAGAACTCCATCAAAATATGGAGGGTGAAGCAGATGAAAATTCTTATCCTACATACACTATGTGCCAGCCACTGTTCTAGGCCTTTTGACAGCCTGAGCATGTTTAATATCCATGAGCTCCCTTGAAGACACCCTCATTTTATAGTGGGGAAAACTGAGACATGAAATAACCCACTTGACATCACACAGCTAAGAAGCTGTAGAGTTGGGATTTGGACTTAGGCAGATGGACTTCTGCGGTGTGCTCGTGCCTTAAGCAAGCTACATGGCAGCAAAGATTGATGGTCAGAAATGAAAGAGCAAGAGGGCAAGGTTGGCAAAGGACTGAAGGTGCCAGGAGGAGGGCCTGTGGGCTTAGGCCTGGAGGCACAGCACTGGAGCAGGGAGGGTGTGGGGTGAGATACCCGGATCGCTTCATCTTCTCACCCCTTATCTCCTGCCAGTGCTGCCCAGTGGCAAAACCAGAGCCAGAGGGCAAGAGATGACTGGAGTCAGCCTCCTGGGACACAGTGCAGGGAAGAGATGGGGGGAGCATGGATCTGGGAGGGAAGACACTAACAGGCACATCTAAGCAACACGGGTTGTGGGGGGAGCTGGAAAAGGCCCTCTCCCAAGAGTTGTTCATGCTGCAGGCCCCACCCAGCATCCTCCTGAAGATGGTCAAGCCCCAGGTGCTAGTGCCAGGAGGTAGGCAAGTAGGGGGCTGGGCAGGGTCTGAGACCCCCCTCCAACCCTAGGAATCCTGGGAAGCCACACCTGAGCAAGCAGAGAACGGAGACACAATTCTAGGCTTACAAGGTTAATTCGAGAAGGGCACTGTGGGGGTGGTGGTGGAGGCTTGGAGCTCCAGGTGAGACTCCTACGCAGACAGGAGATGGTGAGATAGGTGGTCAGAATGCTCGAGGTGGACCGGCCCCCGGGGGTCTTCTGGGTCCTGCTTTGGTTCACCAGGGGCCTCTCCTGTGCCCTGGGAGGTCACCTAGCCTCAGGACATACAGAAACAAGGAAAAACACGAGTCTGAAGTTGGACCCGTAGGAGCACTGTGAGCCATCTGGACATGAGGGAAGGTCCAGCTTGACTCGAAGGTGACAAGTGCTTTTTCCTGGGATGATGGGTCCTCCCCTCCCTGGACAGTCCAGAGAACCTGACTTGGATGGCCACTGAACATAGGTTGTGGCAGGCAGGCAGGCAGGGAAGGAGGAGGGCTTGGAATCAGGGCAGACAAGGGGTTGAGTGGAAAATCCCACAGGTTAGAAATAAGGCCTGAAGATTGAATAGGGCCATGAGAGGGAAGACCAAGTGTGGGTAGTAGGTCTCGCCTTCCCTCTCCTAAGAGGTAGAAGGCTCTACTAAGAGACAGAGAGGCCAGGCCAGGGAATTTGGGATGAGGAGTTTGCCTGGGTTTTCGTGTTCCTGCAAGTTAGGATGATCCCAAGCGTGCTGGGGCTTGGACAGCAGGTTAAACGCTCATCCTTGCAAAGGGCCGAACCTTCCTTGGGGACCAAGCTCTCACGCCATTCAGCAACGATGTCACTTTCCACTTCTCCATGAGCTCTTCGTATGTGATGGCACATGTGGGGCCCCACGTGAGTTAGAAGTGTAGCGGCTGAGCGCCATGGAACAAGAGTGCAGCAAGCTTACAAGAACAGGTGGGCAGTTTTAGAACAATTCCTTACACTTAGAAACTGGGCAGTGGCTTGGGAAGAAGGTAGGAATGGGCAAGCCTGTTTTTTTTTTTCCCCTTCAAGCAGGCTGAGCAGACAAGATCCAAACCCATGCAGATCTTAATTCAAAGGCCATACTTTTTGATGGCTATTAAATTTGAACCCTAAGGGGTAAACTGTGTATCAGAATCACCCCCAAAAAAGACAGATTATGGACATGATCCCCAGAATTAAGTAGGTCTGGGGTGGGGTCTGAGAATTTGCATTCCTAATAAGATCCCAGGTGACCCTGATGCTGCTGGCCTGGGGACTCTGAGAGCCACTGCTCTGGTCCATACCCTCTACTTTATAATTTCATTTTGTCTAGAAAAGAGTCCAGAATTATTTTCTGCATGTCAGTCTGTCTTTCCAGCCAGATGTCAATTAATTTGGGGCAGGGATTGTGTATTATGTATTTCCCCCACATCACTTAGCACATTGCTGGATACACTATATTAAATACTTCTATATTGGGAAGAACTTCAGAGAATTTGGTTTCTGCAAGTAGGTAGGGGTGAACTATGGTTAATTTAAAGATTCCCACATTTTGCAAAAGATCATCTAATTTTTCCCCCATAACAAACATTTGTAGAGAAAAATCCCAATTTGCTTCAGTAATATTCCAATATCATTAAAGAAAAGACCCAGTCTTGATTTAGGAAAAAAAGAATTCATTCCTTCATCCTTCCAAACAAGGTACAGTACAACTGGACAATAATGCAAATTACTGGAAAAACACAACTGCATTTTATATTGCTCACTATTTAAATAACTACAATTCAGATATTAAGGAAAAGAACTGCTAATCACACAAACACATTATAGAAATCAAAATTAATTTACCACACAAAATAAATTAAAACATTAAATATTAACCTTTTCAGTGCAACATATACAGAAGTCAGAGTAACAAGTTCTTTAAAAAAAAAAAGCATCAGGTTTGTTATAATAAAGATAATGAAAAGTTGAACATTTCAGTAAGTTATTCTAGGAAGAGGGGTTACTTTTCAGTACTGTGTGTGTGTACCACTAGATTTTTCAGAAAGCCTGGTAAAATCAGTGGCAAGAGAGAACAAGGTCTCATGTTAGAACATTAAAAACAAACACGCAGGTTTGCCTTGTTTCTGTGACGGCCCCTTGGTTCTCTGGGCCTTTAATTGCCCCACCCTCTTTGGCTGGGCAGGTTGGGAGAGGTCAAGGCCCAGATCCCACCAAGGGATGGGGGGAGGGGAGGGAGGTTTCTCCTGAGCAGAGTTTGAGTCAAGTCTGCCCTGCCAAAACTGCCTGGGAAAGTAAACCAGCTGCTCACGTGATAACTTTTTCCATCCTCGGCAAAGGCTCTTGGATGCCAATTACTGATAATGTCTTTGGTTTGGACATCGACCATTTCATCCAGGCCCTGGAGAAACCTGGATGCCAGGCAGTCTTCTCTACCTGCAGGGAGAAGTCTCCTAAGAAGCTCAAGTACCATACATTCTCCTCCCTCACCAGTGTGGGCAGGTGTCAATCCCACGTCCTCCTCCTTTCTGAGGAAAAAGGACCCTGGGCCTATGCTGCCTGCTGGGCCCCGGCTGCAAGCTCAACCCTGGCTTGGGTCCAGGTGAGTCCAGGTAGGATTGGCTGCTGTATATCTTTCCATCTAGAAGCAAACGCTTCCTCTCAGCATTTCAGGAAGTCTCAGCCGGTGGGTGGTGGGAGAATCCAGGCCAGGCTTTATCACAGAGTTGGAGGCCTTTCTATCACCTCCCACCCCCAGTGGCTTTTCATTGTCTCCTGGGACACTGGAAATGGCTGTATTTCCCACTGCAAGGTATGTGCCTGCTTACTAGGTCAGGCCTCCAGAATGATACCCTAATCATAATGAACACTCGGCTTTTTAAAGAGCAAGGAAGCCCACAGAATCTGCAGAGAGGGATTAGAAGAGGCATCCTTTAACCTGAAAAGGGAGCATTTTTACATCAGACCAAAGAAGCACCACTGCTATGAAATGGCACAAGGGTCCAATGGCTTGTCAGCCATCTGATTTCTAAAACAGACATCACCAAAGAAACAAGGCTCCGCTATCCTAGGGAATGGACGAAGGACCAACCAGGCCTCCTGGGCCCCAGCCTCTGCTTCCAGCCCTTTTCAGACCTGCTGGTTTACAAAGGACTGCACATTTGAGCCTGTGCCCTGCGTACAGGACAAAGGAGGAGACACCGGCAGCCGTGACTTGCTGGACACGTGGGCAGAGCACTCACATACTAAAACTGAAGTCCCCGCAGGGAATGGAGAAGGTTCTCTCTGCTTCTGTTGTCTGCCCACTCTTAACTTCTCCTACCTCTTGGATGCCAATTACCAGTTAAGTTCTTTTGGTTGGACATTGATCATTCCATTCATTAGGTGAAGAAAGCCCTCCTTCCACAAAACATTTTCACATTTCAGAGACAATCAGACCTCAGGTCATCTCTAAAAGACTGAAAAAAGATTGTCCTAAAATCAAAATGGGAACTCCAGTTAAAAGCAATTGCTACTACTCGACTTTCATTAGTTTCTCTGAACCAGAATCTCACATTCTCAGGAAAGTCTAATGAGGAAGGCGAGTGCAAACTCGGGTCTAGAAACCTGCGTCAATTTGATTGGTCTCTGAGCCAGGTGCTACGTACAGTCAAGCCTTCGCCCACATATCCACTGCTGTGGGACAGGCCCAAGGAATTTTATTTTCTCACTCAAATCTGGGAGTTGTGTCAATTACATTGTTGGAGCAGTTTGTGAACAGAACTGACTTCTGTTCTTGGGTGCAGCATCAAGAGAGAAAAACACCCAAGTTAAGACCCAGGTCATAGAATTGTCTCAATTCTAAAAAAGTAAGGGAAACGTTTATGGGAATAGATATAATGGGGGAAGAAAACTTAAGGGGAGGACAGAACCTTCTGACAGAAATTTCAAGCCAACTTGACATATTATAAGGTTCTATTTGCGACCTTTGAAGAGCTAGATGCACTGAAGGGTTAATAGGAGAAATCTTTCATTTTGTTCCAATATTAGTGAATAAAGGGTATCTTCACATAAGGAGAGGCTTATTTATTATTTCATTGTTATTCTGTATTCAAATCTTCATGTAATTCCTAAGGATGAGCTATCTTCTATTTATATGGAGGGAACCACTGCTTCCCACAGGCCCAGGGTGGGAAGTTACCCAGATGCTCCGAGAACACTTTCTCCTTCTCTGAGACCCACATGGCAGAGGTGGCTTGCTAGTGTTTTTGTTAAAAAAAAACAACTGGCATCCTGAATGGAAAAGAGAATATCACTGGAATGTTCGTCCTAATGCTTGAAAATAAATAGGAAAGTTAAATTTTCCTCTTAAAAGTAAAGCAACAAACCCACGAAGCAACAGAATGGAAAAAAATGGCTGGATCCCCCTTTCTTGGTTTCAGCCTGCAGTTCTCTGCTCATGCTCTATTTCTAAAGGTGCCATTGGAGGGCTCACTAGGAAGTGAACAAAAGGATGCTAATCATCCCATGTGGACGCCCACACAGGCACCTGCTTTCTCTCTCCCTCAACAGAGCGACAGATTCCTGCTGCTAGATTTGCTAAGTTTTCTAACGGGAAAGTATCCGGGGCATTTACTTGTTCCGTGCCGTGTCTTAAACAGCACCACCTCTGAACCCCAATCTTTGCTCCCATCGGTGTCATCCCTGCACCCCCCTCCCCCCCCAGGTGGCTTTGGCCTAGCCTTAGCTGTCCAAAAGACACCAGACATTTCTCATCAGTATAACTTTCCCGGCAACAATCCATACCTCATTAATTAAAAAGCATAATTAATGCTTTTTATACTGCCTTAGGACATTAAAAATAAAACTGTCATCCATCTAATAAATAAGGATTTATCTCCAAGGGCGGTGACAGCTTGGGTAGGTCTTGGACATCTGGTGTCTGTGGAAGACGTCGTCCGGTTGAGGGTCCTGTGGACAGAGGACCTCTGAAGCTTGGCGTCTGTGC
>PVKH010020084.1:0-14681 GCA_004027955.1 Chaetophractus vellerosus | reverse complement strand
ATTATATTTTATTATTGTCATCATTTAAAAATCTGGGGAGCAGGATAAAAATTAAATTGGATGATTTCTCATACTACTTCAAAATACCTTGATGTGAAAAATGCACTATTTATAATTACCTTTGTCCATGCAGACTGTTAATCTCTTCTTGAATAACTCATGTATCAAGTACCTCAAGAAGTTACAAGGTGCTTTTTTTTATACTTTCAGGGTTATGAGGAAAAACAAAATTAATCACTTAAATGAAAATACCTTTGCACCTCTCCAGAAACTAGATGAATTGTAAGTTTGATTAGATATGTGATATATCACTAAGATTTTTCTTTTAATTGTTTTATTTTGTATTTTATGCATACACGCTTTTACACATTTAAGAAATATTATCTCCTCTATTCCTAGGATTACTTATATAGTTTTTGTGAATGAATGAATTCAGATAGCTTGTAAAAAAATACATATAAGAAAAATCTAAAATAAATATTTGAGAAAGTAAAGAAAACATAGCTATACGGAAAGACTAAAACCAAAGTAAAATTAATATATAAAATACAACCTATGTCGCTCTGTTCCACTGCTAGAGATAGCAAATTTGTCTTTAAACTTCCTAAAGGCCTAGGATTCAGAGATCATAAGTTTAAAAGATACCATTTTGCTGATTCTGAAACCAGAGGATAATCTTTCCCCTGGATCCATAAGGAAATTAGACACTGTCATGTATAATATCCCTATCTATAATAATAGAAGAAATTATTTAAAACAGCTATTTTTACAATGCCCCTTTTTGAAGGTCAATGACATGAAGATCATGACATGAATGACAATGATGGTCAATTCTAACGGGCATTAAAACAATTCTATGTTGAACGAAAACCAGGTAGTCCAACCAAGTACATAGTAGCTGATTGTCAGGAGAAAATATGCCTAGCACAATAGATGAAAAGCATGCTCTTCAGACATTTTTAATTTTTGTGCATTATTTTTCTCATTTGGGTTTTTGCTAGAATTGAGCTATTAAATCCTTTTCATAAAAATTAATAATTTTTTGAAAACTTTGCTTCCCTGGACACCTACTTCACCTGGGTCCTGAAACAGATGGAGGGATTGTGCATGCCATGGGCAGGAACATTTCTCAGAAAAAAAATTTTGCTCCATCACATCAGTAGCAAACCGTTGAAATCTCAACATTTTTTCCATTATGATTACAGCCTGGAACATTTTTTGGTAGTCACTACCAATTGTCCACAAAATCCACAGGAAAATATCAATATTAGAACAAAACATCTGTTACAATAACTCTTCTTATATGACAATTGAACCATATCATCACATATATGAAACTACTTTTTTCTCAATGGTAGAATTAGGTACATCTAGGTAATTCAAAGATATCATCCAGCCATTAAAATACAGTTTAGTCAAGTGGCCCATAATTTTCCTTGTTTTAAACAACTTAAAATCACTATCTGAACACCAAAAGACAATTCCTCCAAATCTTGATCCTCATGGTAGCATTGAATTATAGGTTTCATAAATTAGTAACCACCAGTGAATATGGAATACAAACAGTTTAGTCTATAACCAGTGCTAATCCAGGTTGAAAAGGAAAGGAAAGATCAACAAAAGCTGAATAGAGGGTAACCAAGGACAAAGATTAGTTTTGCCTAAAGCCTGCTTATCTCATATTAAACATTTACCTGAAAAATCGTATTTACAAGGATGAAAATGGCAGTTCTCTAAGAGGTGATGGTTTTAAACGGACAGGTCTAGATCTAGAAAAAGAAGATTGTCCTTTTGAGAAAGGGTTGCACTATGCTCTATACTCCTCCAAGCTTGACCACACCAATAGAGTTAATGAAGGCAAATAAAATGGCAATAATCAGGATTGACTATCATAGAGGACTTTAAAAGTAGTCCTAGTGGTCGAAAATCTTTGCCATGTGCTTGATTTAATTTGTGCTTTAAAAATCAACTTCTCTAATTGATAATGTTTCCTAAGCCTATTCAGAAATGGACCTCAAGTCTAAGTTTAGACCAACTTTCTAAACTGAAGTTGAGAAAATCATCCTTTCAGATGTCATTTAGGCTGTAGCCCATTACACAATTCATGCTGTAAGAACTATATCCCAAATATTGGTCTGATAACCAAAACCAGGTACTCCCACCAAAAATTGTTGTTAGAGTTTTAACATCCTGGTTGACTACTCTAAATTTGTTTGGCATAACACATTAAAAACACAATAAATTTTTTATTTGGCTTCCCATACAAGAAACTAGAACTATGACCCACTTTTACCTAAATATGAAGCAGGCAGATTCAGTCTATTAAATGCCTTCTAACAGGGGATAGAAAGAACAGCTAGTCCAAGACTGAACTAGTCACTGGGTACGCCAAGATGAATAGATGTAGTTCTTGCACACAAAGAAATTTCACACTTCAAAAGGGAAATACATGTACAGAAAGTTTTAATATAATATTTGTGCTACATGTGTCATATGTGCTATAATAGAAGTGTGCACAAGGACTATATGGGAGAAAATAGGAGAGAACACTAACTACTCTGGACATTAGAGGCTTCACAGAGGAGAGTCTTGAAGGATGAATAGGAGTTCACCAGGAAGGAAGGAAAAAAAGGAAGGAGGTGCATGGTACATTTGTTAATTAGAATTAGAGAACTGGATTTTATACCATCAAGTACTTCTCTCTGATGGAATGATGAAATGAGATAAAATATTTTTACACTTTCCCATTTTCACTTCTTTTTTTAAAAACTTTTAGAGTTTTGGTAATCAATATGAATCACCAATACCATTATTAAAAAGTTGTATAATGGCTTCCTAATGAATTTTAACAATGATGAATAAAGTCTTTAGAAAATAATAAAATATGTTTGCAATTATTTTCCTAGGGATTTAGGAAGTAATAAGATTGAAAGTCTTCCACAACATGTATTTAAGGATCTGAAGGAGCTCTCAAAATTGTAAGACTTATATTAATTTTTCCACTTTATTTCTTTTATGCAACTAATTTTTTATTGTTATTCTTCTTCTCTTTCCTCTTTCTGTTACCTTCCTCCTCCCAGAGGTCCTCCCATCCCCCACTTAACTAATGGTCTAATCTAGAATAACTTTCTTAAAAGAAAACTTACCCTGAGAAGCTCCCTTTAATCAATGATTCTTGTTTCAAGATGTTGTTTCTCAAAGGTTCTGACAAGTTCTCCTTCAAATTCAGCTGTATTGTCACTCTGATCTAAATCTCTTTGTCCCTACATATTGACTTTTACTTTTCATTGCATGCCTCTCAAAGAGCTAGTACAATATGTCACTCTTTGTTATAAGATTTATTGTAAAAAATATTAGGTTTGATTGCACTGATTCAGATTGGGCCAGATAAGATTCTTTTTATTTTATTTAAACCACACTGGAGCCTAGGCAAAATGTGAGCTGGGTGTGGTTTCTCTCTAGGTTCCCCACCACTTCTTTGGTGGGAGTCCTTCTTGACAACTACCTGCATACTCATACTGCCTTAGCTCTCTACTGCTAATACAATCATACTTATTAAAATCAGGTTTTGTTCTAATTATTTTACCTCCATTAACTCATGTAAATGCCCAATCAACCCTTTCAGACAGATGCTCTTACTGTACTTTTTTGTAAATTTTAAGAAGTAACCCAAAGTCAACAGATACACTTTCTCTTTACTCAAGAACTTCTAGCAATGACCTTTTACTGCCCTTTTTTCTTTTTGGACAGGAATCTTTCCTATAACCCAATCCAGAAAATTCAAGCAAACCAATTTGGTTATCTTGTCAAACTCAAGTCTCTGTACGTATTCACCTCTGGTTTTGTGATGAAATTGTTTGTAAAATACTAATAGCTTATATTTTTATAGGATCTTTCAAATCAGAAGCTTTCTTCCTAGAACATTAGTTAAGCCCCATAAAACTGTATGAGTGGGGAACCGGCTGTAGCTCAATTGGTAGGGCTCCGGTTTACCACATGGGAGGCCCTGGGTTCGGTTCCCAGGGCCTCCTCGAGCAGGCAGACCACCTCAAGAAGGCAAGCCACCGTGGGCCAGGCAGGCCGCCGCGCGGTGAGCTGACTCAGTGGGTCGCCGCAGCGGGGGGAGACAAGCAGACACAGAAGAACGCAAAAATGAACACAGCAAGAACAAGCAGAAAAGGGGGGATATATAATAAATAAATAATAAATCTTTTTTAAAAAAACCATATGAGTGCTTGCTTGACTATAAGAAAAACAGATAGCTATTAGTTATATCTTATGTTCTCTTATATATTTGTAAACTAAATATATAATGATGACTCATTTTAAAGCTTTTTCTAAATCACCAGGAGCTTACTTTGGATAGTTTGCTTTGATCCTCTGAAGGGGTCTGTGCATATTCATACCTCCATCAGCACTGGTTATCTGAGTTGATCACAGCCATCCTAACCCCAAGATGGAATCTTCTAGAATATTTAAATCATTTCTTCCACCCCTGGAAAAAAATAGATAAAACACCAAAATTCTTTTAGAATCTAAGAATTGCCTTAAAGAGATATTTCAGTTAATTCAATTCAAGTGTTCAGTAAAATATATATTTTATTAGAAAAGAAGTATTATTGTTTTTAAATATTAGAAAAATTTCAAAGATGTAAAACCCCTCTGCATTATAATATTGTCCAAAAGATAATGCTTGTTCATTTATTTCACAAGTATTTATTCATAGTTACTATGCACAAAGCATTTTTCCATGATCTCTGAGGATACAAAAATATCAAATAGAGAAGACATGTATAAAAGAATTAAAAAGAGGTGGTTTTGGGGCTGTAACAAGGGTGGGCTGAGCATGAACATTTTGTTCAGAATAAGTGTTAGCTAAAAGTATTTATTAAATTGTCCTTCATAAAAACTCAATTTATTATACCATATATAATATGCATGCTCTATTTTGTTTGATTATTAATTTGATATTTTTAGCAGCCTGGAAGGAATTGAAATTTCAAATATTCAACAGAAGATGTTTAGACCTCTTAGGAATCTCTCCCACATGTAAGTAGATGTTTATCTTGATCTTTGGCTTGATTTTAATCTGTTTGATGTTTTCACATTGTCTTGGTTTACTATAGACTGCTGATGCAAAATACCAGAAATGGGTTGGCTTTTAAAATGGGAATTTTATTTAGGGTAAAACCTTACAGTTCCAAGGCTGTGAAATGTCCAAATCAAAGTATCAGCAGAGATGCTTTCTCACCAAAGTCAGCTACTGGTGATCCTAGGGTCCTGTCATGTGGTGAAGCAAGATGGCTGACAATCCCTGCCAAGGTCCCTGCCTTCCCCTCCAGAATCCACCATCTTCTGGCTCTCAGCTGTGGGCAACCAGGAATAGGGCTTATCTCTTTCTGGGCCCCCTCTCTCAGTCTTGACTGCTCCACTTTCTTCCTGAATTCAGCTGTGGCTATCAGGTATACGACTCATCTCTCCAGCTTTGAGCTGCTCCGTGGGCGAACCCTCTTGGGGGCTTCATGCTTAAGCTTTAGCTGCTAGCAATCCTTGAGTCCTCTCTCATGTGGCAGGATAAAAAATGGCAGCTTCCTTTTTCTGTGTGTGTCTCTGTGTGTCTCCATTTATATCAGACCCAGCAAGAGGGCAGAGACCCAAGCTGGCTCACGCCTCACTGACATAGTCCAATCAAAAGCCCTAAATCGAACTTATCAAGTAATTTAATCATAGTCCCTTTAACTGAATTTAACACAACCAAAAGGCCCCACACCCACAGGAAAGGATTAGTTTAAGAACATAATCTTTTTCTGAGATTTACAAAATTCAAAATCACACATGTATTTCTATAATACATCCCTATCCAATGCATATAATCTATTAACATTTCTTTAATTAATGCCTAAATAATAATTAACTCTTAAAACTTTGGTGTTTGGACAAGGTGACTTTGAATTTTCCACAGTCTGGTAGAAACTCATAAGTGATATTTTTGAATATGAGATAAAATGAGTAGAGAGAGAATCTACTATGTCCTGTAAAAAGTTCTCCTCGGCTCTGATCCCATTCACAAATAGTGATGTTTACCTAGTAAGCTAGAAATTTGTACACATGGTAAAAGTGCTGCTAGATGAAGGAGTAGGAATTTATATATGCAAAATAAAGTAATTGTAGATAAGTCATTGCTGTAAATGGAGGAAGGAAGAGAGATATCCTCCTCAGTGAAAATTGCCCCAGTGTCAACAGTCTATGTGATTGGATCAAATGTACATGGATGAAATGGTAAGCTTTGAAAAGTCTTTATTCAAACAGTGTGCCCAGTTGTACCATTGATCACATGTTTTTAAAAGCATTTTCTTTAATTGTTTGCAATCTAATTGCAGGAATTAGAATAATCTCCATACCATGGTCATTGATTTTTAATAATTTAGGCAGTGTCGGATAAGCCACCATCAACTGTATAATCTTGCTTATACTTTAAGTCTAACATAAGACGATGCTTTTGTTTTCCATAATTCCTCGGACAGAATGCTTATAAAAAAGTCCTTGCTTGCACATCACATAAAACACTCTGGGTAAATAAGCAAAATGGAATTTATTGGAAGAAAATGATGTAGCTCATAGAATCCAATAAAGAACTAAAGGAACAGACTTGAATTAAGAAGAAATTATGGCAGATCTAGAGAAACAGGCAGCAAGAGTTAAATAACAATCTTATAGTCTTATCCACATCCTGCTGGAATTATCTATCCAAGTATCATTCAATAAAATGCAGAGTTCCAGGAGATAAAGTCCAATTGATCTTACTTAGAGCTCTTACCTACTCTTTACCTGGAAAACACTTCCACTGAAGCGCCCCCTATGACTTCTCTCAAAGTGGAGAAATAATTCCCCCAAAGGAAATCAGAATGCTATTACCAAAAAGGTGACTGGATGCTGGGCAGGCAAACCAACAAACCAATACTCATTATAATTCTGTTGATGGAAGTAGAACCTTCAGCCTAAGACACATGTAACAAACTGAAATAGCAACCACTTCTCCTTCCTTCCTCTTGTTCTGCTCTCCTCTCCTTCAGTAGTGCAGAGAGAAAATGGTGAGCAAGGGTTGGAATACAAAAGGATGGAAATATCAGCATTGGAACTTGAATTTAATAGGATAATATACTATAATAATCCAGCTTTTATTACTATACTTTATTATTATAGCTTCTTACAACATAACTTTTTTTTTACCAGAGCACATGTGTTTAAAGGCAAATAGATCTAATTTGAATCCCAATGTCTACATTTACTAGAAAATGTCCTAACAAATAGTTTGAATCCATCGAAGTTTCATCTCCTAATATGGTGATACTAATACTTGCCTCATGGTATTGATGTGAGAATTTATTCCTATTACCTAGAAGATGCCCAAAAAATGATGTTGGTGCTGGTGGTATCACAGTAGTAATCATTTGTTATCCAGGTGGTGTTTTTATCAACAAGTGAGGTCTCTCTTTTCATAAAAGCATTCATTCAACAAAGATTTATTAAACACATGTTATGTACCAAAATCTAGTCTGATAAGAATGTTAGTAAATAGTTACTGTAGATGTTTGATGTAATTATGAACTCCAAAAATCGATATTGAATCATGCTTGTAAACTGATCTGTTCATCTGGGCATGATTAAGTTATGATTAGGGCATTGACTGGGCCACATCAGTAGGGTGTTGAGCCCCGCCCCTTGGTGGGTGGGGGAATCCAATATAAAAGGCAAGGCAAAGGACAGAGGGAGCAGATTTGAGAAGCAGATTTTTGAGAAGCAGTTCTGATGTTGGAGAGGATGCCCCAGGAGAAGAGAAGTGAGCCGTTCACCTGAGAGTCCACAGCTGACCTTGTGGAGGAAGTGGGAGAGCTAAGCCCGGAGAGGAACGTAGCCCCAGAAAGAGAGGAACCCAAGAAGACTGAACCCTGACAAACGTCGGCAGCCGTCTTGCTCCAACACGTGGCAATGGACCTTGGTGAGGGGAGAAACTTATGCTTTGTGGCCTGGTAACTGTAAGCTTCTACCCCAAATAAATACCCTTTATAAAGACCAACCAATTATTGGTATATTTGCAAAGGCACCCTTTTAGCTGACTAAGACAGTTACATATAACTTCTATAATGGGAAAGCCATGGAAGCACTGAGGAGAAAACACTTAATTCTCTCTCCCCTGAGAGCTAAAGAGCAAGATCAGTTGTGTCAATAATAGAAGCTATTTAACGTGCATTTATATATACTAAACACTAAAAGCCCAATAAAATTTTCCTTGAGTAGATTCTCTTGATCACATTCTAACAGTTTATTAATGTTCTAAGACATGTCTGACACTTGTATATTCATTATGCCAATTTGCAGCTCTTACCTCAGTCTTTTACAGTGAAATCAAGTCAATGAGAATTAAATTTAAAGCCTCAGTATCCCTAATGTTTTACAATTTTCTGAGTCTCAAATTAAGACATTTTCTTTCTACCAAGACAATGTAGAAAATAAATCTTAATGTGTGATGACATCAAATTAACTTAAAATCTTATTTTACCTTCTTTTTACACCAGATATTTTAAGAAATTTCAGTACTGTGGCTATGCGCCTCACGTTCGCAGCTGTAAACCCAACACTGATGGAATTTCATCTCTAGAGAATCTCTTGGCAAGCATTATTCAGAGAGTATTTGTCTGGGTTGTATCTGCAGTTACATGCTTTGGAAACATCTTTGTCATTTGTATGCGACCTTATCTCAGGTCTGAGAATAAGCTACATGCCATGTCAATCATTTCTCTCTGCTGTGAGTATTTCCCGGTTAAAAAGGGATTGTAGTTTTAAAATGTACAAAAGAATTGCCATTAGAAAATAGAGTTATAAAATTATCTGGTTTTAAAATGTTGTTTTTTATGTATATGTCGTTTCCACATCTTTTAAAATGAAAATGGAATTACTTTAGTGATAGGGAAAAAATGTTTTTTAAAAAGTAATTCAGTCACTTTACAGAGAAAAATGAGTCTCTCATTCACTAGTTTTCAATCAGAGTGGTTCTGATGGCATAAAATTTTAATTTTATTTTTATTAAAGCACCTTAAATCTTTTACTAAGAGTAAAATTGCAACTTTCTCTGGTCAAATTTTGACAAGTGCTGTATTTACTTTTTTGTTTGTTTGCACGACCAGTTCACAGGTATCAACCTAATATCTAGTTGATCTTCTGGTCTCCGAGCTGCTAGAATCTTTTTCATTCATAATTTGAAATCTTTAAATAGGAGGGAAATGTTTTGAGGTACTATTAGTTTTTTTAATTTTTGAAATGTGATTGCAAAATATTGTTTAGGTGCATTAAAGAAAAATAAGCAAGAAATCAGTCCTCAGGGAGTTTACAGTCTGGGTCAAATGGCCTAGAATTTATCTATGCTCCATTTAGTGAGTAAAGCAAAAACCTACTATGTTCTATTTTTTGTGTGTGTGCTGTCTGATGTCTCACCCCCACCTTCATCCAAAGTCTAATGTCGTTTTATGTTCATTGCAAGCTATGTGAAAAACAGAACTTAGAAATTGTTTACTACTCTGTATTATTAGCTATAAAAGTTTGAGCAAGCTCAGTTTACCTGGTAAAGGCTAGAATATATCATCAGCATTTAGGGATTAAGGTCAGCCTTATGATTTATATAGTGATATAATTTTAGGCTCTTTGGGTAGGATTCTTGTGCAGTCAAAAAATCTCACCCACCCTCTGATAGGTAATGTTTGCTTAAAAAGCAAATACACCAGGTAGTGTTATCACACTGAGAGCTGATTCTTTGGGTTAGGAGCCTAAAAAGGGAGAGAAATATGTCAAAGTGGGAAAAGAGAATCAGAGAGAACAGTTTCACTTAGGCCAGCTCTTGGTAAATAATTTTAACCCCCAAAATTGTACTGACTGCAAAATACTTCCTAAGTTTTTTTATATTCTAAAGTATAGAGCTCAAAAGCTGTGGTCATCGCTCTATCATAGCAACTTCTGAATTACTTTCTATGAGATTTTGGACAATGTCCTTAGTTTGTTAAGCTAGGAGAATTTCAATGGAAGAACTAAACCAAATAATGACATCCCCATCTTGGTCCCTAATTGAATGTTCAACATAATTGCATTTTACTCATTTATTCAACACTTCTATTTACAAGACTAAATTGGAAAACAAACCAGACAAGATCCCTGCTTTCATAGACTTGCACTTTGGAGGAAAATAGACATTAAACAAATGATCATCACATCATTAACTGTAGAGGGTGCTTATCAAAGAAAGTTGAACAAGAGATCCTCACTCATAAATGAATTCTTTGAAGAATTAAAATTACCATCACCACCCAAAAAATAGAATAAACCTGGCTATTTTTTTTGCTAATATTAAAATTTGACCACTTATTGATAATCCCACTATACCTATTTATTTTTCTAAATTTGTGACACTGATTCCTATAGGTGCCGACTGCCTAATGGGAATATATTTATTTGTGATTGGAGCCTTTGACCTAAAGTTTCGTGGAGAATACAATAAGCATGCACAACTATGGATGGAGAGTACTCATTGTCAGCTCTTGGGATCTTTAGCCATTCTGTCCACGGAAGTATCAGTTTTACTTTTAACATTTCTGACCTTGGAAAAATATATCTGCATTGTATATCCTTTTAGATGTTTAAGACCTGGAAAATGCAGAACCATTACAGTTCTGATTCTCATTTGGATTTTTGGGTTTATAGTGGCTTTTATTCCATTCAGCAATAAGGAATTTTTCAAGAACTATTATGGCACCAATGGAGTATGTTTCCCTCTTTATTCAGAAGATACAGAAAGTATTGGAGCCCAGATTTATTCAGTGGCAATTTTTCTTGGTAAGATGCTCTGTATTACAAGTCCTTCCTTTCAAAAGATAGAATAAATCATAATATGGACCCCATTATATCTTTTAAAGTTCACAAATGTTTATTTTACATATTCTTCTAACCATTATTTCTTGTTAAAACTGAGGGTGGGTTCTGTAAGAATCCCTAGAGGAATTTTTCCCCAAATTACCCCCTTGATTATACAAATTCCAATTTGATACAGCTTTATAAAATGTAAGATACTAAACACTTGTATTTTATGAATTGACCTTAATTATGATAAGCAGGGGAGTGGATATAGCTCAGTGGCTGAGCACCTGCTTCCCATGTATGAGGTCCTGGGTTCAGTCCCCAGAACCTCCTAAAAAATATAAAAATTTCAAATAATGATAAGAAATATATCTTTTTGCTTTTTTGCCTTTATAAACTGAACATAGTGGTATTTATCTTTTCAAAAAATTTTTTTTCAAAAAACACTTTTCAAGAAAAGTGTCTGGAGAGGAATTATGCAAATGCTTTGAACCAGCTATGTAAAAATATACTCAAAGTATAACATCAAGTAATTAAAATATGAAAGTAAATCATCCCCAATACTAGAAAGTTAAATAAGCCCAGGATATTCATTGAATCACCATAATTTCATTTTTAATATTCCACATTAAAATTAAATATTTCATCATTCATAGTAACAACAATACTTCAACTCAAGGAAATTTCATGAGTTCTGTGCACCTTAGTAATTCTTTCTGAATAATGAAAACACATGTTAGGGTCTATCTTCTCTTTAACAAGAACACCAAAGAACGTACTTTTCTTGTTGTTTGAGAGAATGTTCATGTACGCTAATAATATTCCTTGTCTTCTAAATAGGTATTAACTTGGCGGCATTTATCATTATAGTTTTTTCCTATGGAAGCATGTTTTACAGCATTCATCAAAGCACCATTACAGCAACTGAAATACAGAATAAAGTTAAAAAAGAGATGATCCTTGCCAAGCGTTTTTTCTTTATTGTATTTACTGATGCATTATGCTGGATACCCATTTTTGTACTGAAATTTCTTTCACTGCTTCAGGTAGAAATACCAGGTACAATTTGTTTTCTGTCTGTAAAGAAGTAATATATCTGCCTTGTGGTGTTCCTCTAGAAAGTAAAATTAAGATACTGAGCACTAACTCATATCAAGAATTACTAGTCAGATTTATACGTTCTTCAGGCTCTGTTCATGAATAAAATGTTTACTGGGAAGAAACCGTTCAGTTCTTTCCATAAATTCCTAATAACATAGTTACTATTGGAATAAAAGAACAATGACCAAAATAAATTACACACAAATTGTTAGAACTCTGATTTCTCCATGCTAAAGATGACCAGGAAGGAAAACAGTCCAAAACAATTATCAAATAATTACTCATTTTGTTTCAGAATATAAACAATTAATTTTGGTAGGAGAAATATTTGTATATTTTTTGTGTGTATAGACACTAACTAAGTGATTACCAATTTAGAGAGCAATACCCCAGGATGTGAGAGTTTATGAAGAAAGCATTCTTGGTATGGAAAAATAATGTGCAGATAACTGAATAACTTTAAGTATAATGCAGTATATATTGACATTTTTTAAATTTTTATAAACACATAATTTTAATTTTTTAATCCCTTGGTTGGTGGTTATAGTATCTTTTATATTTTATGGGTAACAATAATAGGTGAGATAGCACCAAATAAATTCAATAAAAATCTGTGTTTGGTAGTTGCATGTATAATATAGTGATTTTTAAGATGTTAGCCAAAGGTGTTTTACTGAAATAACTATCTGGTCAAAAGCCTAAACATGCATAACTATTTTTAAAATCAAATAAATAGCAGAAAAGAAATCTATTAAAAGTAAGTCTCCGTATTCTGAGAAATACTATATGTATTATCTAGTAATGAATATACTTGAAAAAAGTTTTGATTTACATACTAAACAATATTGCCTTTCCCAAAATGCAATCATGTCACAATAATATGTAATCAATTTGTGGAAAACATTTCTCCTAAGGGAGTGCTTTTGCTGATGTATTCAAGTAAAGCTACTTAGCAAAAGACCCTGTTCTTTTGCAGTACCAGCACTACTCTCAAACACTGGTACTCTAGAAAGACATCTTGAAAACACATATAGACTTTACATTTATGTGATATCAAAGGAAAAAAGCAAATAAGACAAAAAGGGAGTGGACTTAAAAAACAAGGAAAGGGATTTCTATACCTTTTATTCTAGGACATCTATCAATGCTAAAACCATTTCATTTTTCTTTTTCAGGTACCATAAGCTCTTGGGTAGTGATTTTTATTCTGCCTATCAACAGTGCTTTGAACCCAATTCTCTATACTCTGACCACGAGACCATTCAAAGAAATGGTTCATCAGGTTTGGTATAACTATAGACAAAGAAGGTCTATTGACAGCAAAGGTAGTCAGAAAACATATGCTCCATCATTCATCTGGGTGGAAATGTGGCCACTGCAGGAGATGCCTCCTAAGATAATGAAGCCGGCTCTTTTCACAGACCCCTGTGAAATGTCACTAATTTCTCAATCAGCTAGACTCAATTCCTACTCATAACTGACTTGAAAGCCAGCTCTTCAGAAGAAAAACTGTGGGGTGCTTCAAAATGGATTTACTGGCATGAAATTAATACCACAAAATTAACAATTTATAATGATAGTTAAGATCAATTTGCTTACAAGGTTGATATTAGGGAAAATTAAAAGTGACTGATGCCCATATAAGTGGAAATAAATTATACTGATAATGTATATATATACCAGTACATATTTTGCATTGTAAATTATGAGAAATCTACTTTTGAGAGATTCATTCATTCTTTTAACATGCATTTATTATTGAATACCCACTATGTGCATGGCATTGCAGTCAGTTCCTGGAAGTAGACAGTAACGAATCTTTTCAATTTGCAATGTAAAATTGTGTTTAATTAAAATAGAATATACAAATTCCATCTGCAGCTCCTAGTATTAGGTAAAGATATGTGTGCCATGCATGTCAGCAAATGTGAGAATAATGGGCAGTTTAAAATAAAAGTTTTAAAAATATATGTATAGAATACTTGATTTAATGGCATCAGAGAAAATGTCTGATTGTTCACAAAACACAGAAATTCTGTTTTAAGAAGCCATCTTATTTCTTCAAATCTCCATACAATTGAGAGCCAATACAACAGATTTTATTACTATAAAAAAAGATTCTTTATATAAATTTGAAACAGCACTTCTCTGTCACTTCCTGCCCAGTTGTTATTCTACTTTAAATCAGCACCACCATATGAGATTGGAGTAGTAGAGTACAAGTATTGCAAAGGAATGAACCAGAAAAGCTTGGATAGACATATAGAACAATGGAATAGAATTGAGAGTCCAGAAATAAACCCTCACACTTACAGTTGAGTTTTGAAAAGGATACAAGACAATTAAATGGCAAAATAACAGCCTTTTCAATATATAATGTTGACATATCAGGATATTTACATGCAAAAGAATGGACTCAGACCTTTATCCCACACCATATACAAAAATTAATTCAAAGTAGATCAATGAGGGGGCCGGCTGTAGCCCAGTGGATAGGGCGCTGGTTCACCACATGGGAGGCCCCGGGTTCAGTTCCCAGGGGCCTCTCCGAGCGGGCAGACCGCCTTGAGAGGGCAAGCCGCCATGGGCAGGGCAGAGCCGCCGTGGGAAGGGCAAAACTCCGCCACGGGCAGGGCAAAGCCGCCACGGGCAGGGCAAATCACCCGCAAACAGAGTAG
>PVKH010020083.1:0-14681 GCA_004027955.1 Chaetophractus vellerosus | reverse complement strand
CTTATGCTTTATGGCGTGGTAACTGTAAGCTTCTACCCCAAATAAATACCCTTTATAAAGACCAAATGATTATTGGTATTTTGTATCAGCACCCCTTTGGCTGACTAATACAGAAGTATACTTTTTAAACTAAGCCAGAGAGAGAGAGAGAGAGAGAGAGAGAGAGA
Organism: Chaetophractus vellerosus; assembly: GCA_004027955.1. Taxonomy (NCBI): domain Eukaryota; kingdom Metazoa; phylum Chordata; class Mammalia; order Cingulata; family Chlamyphoridae; genus Chaetophractus; species Chaetophractus vellerosus. The sequence goes on along the minus strand of PVKH010020083.1, from coordinate 14,514 downwards.
GAGAGAGAGAGAGAGAGAGAAAGAGAGAGAGAGAGAGAGAGAGAGAGAATTTAAAAAAATGGAACTATTTTATACAGTTTTTTAGGCAGTAATTGTTAAGGTTTTTACATGGTTGATTTTTGCAAATGAGAGAAAAAATTGATGCCACAAATGCTATATAGTGGTAGATTGTTATTATTTAATAGCAGTGGTTAAAGTCTGCTTACATTTGTCCAATGAAATATAATATGGTAGACTATTGCTACACTTAATAAGCTCCATCTACATTATACTCAATTACTTTTTCTCAATGTCTAGGTGAATGAATTCAGCTTTTAGATGTACATCTACATTTATATTTCCGCTTTAAATGTGCTGCTCTTATTTGAATGAATCTTGAAATTTGTAAATAATGGCATATCTCCACAGAGCTACAGTGCTCTAATGATCAGTATCATCCAAAGCCTGTCTTAAATGTTGCATAGAACTTGACTATGTGTTATAATGCATGAATTAATCATGTTGTATTTTTTCTTAGCTGTGAGCTAAAGTTTATCAATCCTGAACCTAAGATAGTGCTAATGAGAACCAGAAAGGAAGTATCAACAACTGAACAAATGTTGAATGTGATCTTTATTTGCATAATGGTGCAGTGAAGTGGTTTGAGTAGCAGTGACTATGTATTTCAACTCACTGCTCTTGCAGTGGATTGAAATGGAATATTATACATTAATGGCAGTGAGCAAAACATATCTATATGCAACATGGAAGAATTTTACAAACATAGTGTTAAGCTAAAGAACATACACTGTTCATACAAAATGAGGATATTTACTCAGTCTTCTTTGTGACCATTATTCTACTATTATATATGGTACTTATTTTAAAAGTTCCTATAGTAATCTGACAATGGAGTTCTCAGAATATTAGCAATCATATAACAATATTTTGAACATTTATGCAGCAGCCTCCCACTCTACCGCACACACTCTGTGTGTAAACAAACCAGTGATAATTTATTGAATTGATTCAGGAAGGAGTTGTAATTTTACTGTAGAAATTAGAATTCTTATAGAAATTTGTGAAAAATATACTAGGATACTATTAAGGCCAAAGAAGAAATTATTCTACAAGTGAAATAATTTTAAGTATTTTTTATTACCTCCTTTCTCTCTCTAGCCATTGAAATTTCTATTTAATTCTGCATTTTAATTGTTTTGTCTTTTACCAAAAACATTGTTACTATATTCCCATAAGACTTGTTTAATGTTGTGTTATATTTTTAATATGTTCAAACTTTATTTTCATTATTTTGCATGAAAACTTTACTTTTTATATTTATTTCACGAGAAATTAAATTTTGATAAATATTTTGCCTATAAAATAAACTGAGTAAGCTCCTTAGAAGCGTCTGGTAAAACCTTGTGTTTGTCTTTTTTGTTCTAATACACTTCTTCTTAAAAAGTATACTTTGTTTTAAAGTATATTATTAGAGTCCACAAATCTTAACTGTCTGTGACTCACTGAAATTTTACAAAAAGAACTTGACCATGTAACAAGTATTTAGATCAGGAAATCAGTCAAACATACCTGTACTTCAGAAGCATTTCCTGTCCTGTCTCCCATTGTTATCCCTCTGCCCCAAGGGAAGTTATTATCCTGACTTCTAATACCATACATTAACTATGCCTCTGGTTGAATTTTGTATGAAGAGTATGTGTTCTTTAGCTCACCACTATGTTTGTGGAATTCTTTCATGTGGCGTATAGATATATTTTGCTCATTGTCATTAATGTATAATATTCCATTGTGTGAATACACCACAGTTTCTTTATATATTGTATTTTAAATGGACATTTGCATTGGTTTTCTTAATTTGGTGCTATTATGAAGAATGCTGTTCTTAAATGTTCTCTAGGAATTTACAGCTATAAATTTCATTCTAAATACTGCTGTAGCTGTATCTAATACATTTTGGGATGTTGTGTCTTCATTTTCATTCATCTCAAAATATTTTCTTATTTCCCTTTGGGTATTTAAGAGGGCATTTAAAAATTTCCACACATTTGTGAGTTTGCTAAATTTTTCCGTTTAATTGATTTCAAATTTCATTCCTTTGTGGTTGGGGAACATACTTTTTATTATTTCTGTCCTTTTAAATGTGAGGGGTTTTTTTGGTGGGGGGGCAGCTAGCAAATGGTATCTCCTGGAGAATGTTCCATTTGCACTTAAGAAAAATGTATATTCTCTTATTAGGTAGAGTGTTTCAATAGATATTTATTAGGTCTAGATATAATATTTAAGTCTTATGTTTTCATACTGAGCTTTCCTTTAGTTGTTCTATCCATTATTGAAAGTGTGAGTTATTGAAGTATTCAGGTATCACTGTCAAATTGTCTTTCTCCCTTCATTTTTGTCAGTTTTTTGCTTTATGTATTTAGGTGTTCTATTATTGAGTATAAGTTTAAAATTTTTAGGTCTTCCTGATGGAATGACCTTTTTATTTTTATAAAATGTACCTCTTTATTGCTATTAACAGATTTTGTTTCAAAGTCCATTTTGTGTGTTTTTTAGTATAACCTCCAACTTTCCTATGGTTGTTGTTTGCGTAATGCATTTTTTCCCATCCTTTTACAATTTCAGTCTTTTTTTTTTTTTTTTTTTGTAGTTTATCACCAGCATTCTAAAAACCATACCTAGGGAGAAAAAAAAACTAGGTCTGGGGACACATGCGTGGTTTCTAATATAGCTAATGTTTAGCCTACCCTGATTATCACAAAATCAGGACAGCAAGAATATTCACATGGAAGGACTCATTTATAAGAGTGTTAATTGCAGGATCTTCCAAGGACCTACAACCCCCTACAAGGCCCATGCTATCTGGTCTTCTTTCTTCCTAAGTACTCTATCCCTTGTTCTCTCTGCTTCCTACTTTGTCTTTTTGCTTTGGGGAATCTAAAGAGTGTCTGTTATAGACAACATGAAGTTGTAGACTTAACTTTGACTTTTGATTGGATTGTTTAATTCATTCGTATTTAATGTTGTTATTGATTAGTTGGGTTTACTTCTGCTATCTTATTTTTCATATCTCATTTCTTTCTTCCTCTATTCCTCCTCTACTACTTTAGTTTCCATTGAGTAAAGATTTTATAATGCATTTTAATTTCATTAATGATTTTTACATTTTTTTGTTTTTTTTTTTTAAGTGTTTGCTGTAGGCTTTACCATATGCATCTTAATTTATCCGAATCCGCTTAAGATTTATAGTAACTTAATACATAGAAATGTTATCCTATTTCCTTTTCTTTTGTGTTATGGTATTATTGTTTAATCTATTACATCTATTAACATTACAAACTCATAAATTATTATAATCATTACTTTGTCATCTGTGATCATTTCCTTAGCCCATTATAGGTTTGCTCCAAAGTATATCACATTTTGATCGTTATAGGCCCAACAATCTATTTCATACATTTACCTTTCAAATGACTTAAGAGAGGAGAAAAAATATGCATTAATGTTATCTTTTATAATTATATAATTTCTTTTATAAATGGTTTTTGTTTTTTTATCTTGATTTGAATTATCATCAGGGGTCACTGAGCTTGAAGAACTTCCTTTAGTATTTCTTTTAAGGCGGGTCTGCCAGCAACAAATTCTCTTAGTTTTTGTTTATATGGGAAAGTCTTTATTTTACCTTTATTTTTGAATGATAGCTTTGTTGGAGGTAGGATTCTTGATTGATAGGTTTTTTCTTTGAGCACTTTGAATATGCTATCCCACTGCCTTATGGCCTCCATTGTTTTCTGCTGTGAAGTCATCTGTTACTCTTTAGTTTCCTTTGTTATTGATGTGTCATTATTCCCTTGCTGCTTTCAAGATTTTCTCTGTCTAATTTTCAGCAGTTTTAGTATGCCATGTCTGTTTGGGGTTTCTTTGCTTTTGTCCTACTTAGATTTTGGTGAGCTTCTTGGATGTGAAGTTTCCTGCCCATTTTCTGCTTGGATTGTTGATCTTTTTCTTTTCCTTCAAAGTCTTTATATATTCTGGATATTCTGTTATATCTATTTTAGATAGTATCTTTTCAGTCTTTTATTTTCTAAAACCTAGTCAGTTTTTGGAAATGTTCCAAGTAGACTTAAGATATATGTGCATTCTCTAAGTGTTAGTTTTGGGTTTGTGCATATAGCTATTAGGGCAATCTTATGGTTTTCAGATCTTCTCTATTTTTTCTGATTTTTAAAATTTTGGTTTGGCTCATTGAGACCTATCAACAGTTACACTTCACAGTGTTGGATTCATCAGTTTCTTTATATTTTTGGGCTATTTCATTTGGTTAATTTAGAGTCATTATACCTTCTTGGTAACTTTACCAATGTGTATTAACCTTCTCTGTATTCAGTAAAACTGGTTTGTTTTGCATCTACCTTGTCTGACATTAATATAGCTGCAACATCTTTCTTTTGGTTAATATTTTCTTGATAGCTCTAGTTCTTTATTTTTATCCATATTATGTCCTTATGCTTTGGCTACATCTTTCGTAAAGAGCATATGATAAGATTTGTTTTTTATTCATTCTGATAGCATTTCTTAACTGGGCATTTTAGTCCATTTTTATTCTTTATCATTTATATATTTGGACTAGTTTATATCATCTTAGTCAATTATTTCAATTTGTTAGAGGGCCCCAGGCCTCAAAAAAAAAATCACTGTTAATCACTTCATTCTTCATATTATCAAGGAACTCTTTAGATTCCAGCTTTACACAGGGCTGTCCAAGTAGAGGAACATGGCAAGAAGATACTTTCTCTAGATGGTAACCCACCAACCTAGTGCATGGCTCCCATCCCTAGTAAAGCTTTTGTGTTGCCCTGATTTTATTCTGCAGGACATCTATCTGCACCAGCACTGCTTCCAGTCTTTATTGTGAGATGGCAGGCATTGATCATCCCAGGCAGTGCTGGTGAGAAGCACAAACTGAACCCAAACTGCTCTTTTTAAAATTTATCTTTGCATAGCCCAACTGACTATTTTCGTCTCCAGGCTATATGTCTCCATACACAACACCCCTTTCCCCTAATACACTCTCCACCACAACATCTGGGAATTTTAGTTTTCCTTAGGCTTCATAATACCTTTAGGTCCTCCTGGGTTAATCTTGGGGGAAGGGTTGGAGGGGTGAAGACAGCACCTTATGTTTAATTCATCATGTTTTCAGGAACCCCATCTCACTACTAGTAAACTTTTATATCGTTAAAATTAGTACTTAATTTCTGTTCTGTAATCATAATTTCCATGGTTATTTTAATATTATTCCTAAATATAAAAGATTCATTCCTTTACCGTGGCTATTGCATTCTTTTTTGTTTTGTTTTGTTTTGTTTTGATTGCAGGCAGAAAGTTTATTGGGAAGCTCTCCCAACAGAGGGAGTCTGAAGAATAGACTTCAGTCCCACCACTGGCATGGTGGGGGTCTGAAGAGAGACTTCAGCCCCTGTTGTTTTTTAAATTGACTTCTTTGTTTAAATTATTTAGTACCACCTCCTAAGTGTTATGTATTGTTTTAGGGGCAGAGGATATATCATCGAACAAAGCCCAGCATATTAAAATTTATATTCTATTTAGATAACTGGATTTTGTCAGTAAGTAGTTTTTTTTCCCCAAGAAGGGCTTATGGGCACTATACTTCCTGAGGTTTGTTTTTTTTTTTTTTTTTTTTCTTTTTTTCAAATGGTTGATATGTTTGTTGCCTTTGTACTTGAAGGGTAATTGCTAGGTATAACATTCTAGGACTTTATTTCTTTTCTCCAGATCATTGTAGAGATTATTCAGGTTCTCCTGGCTTTGAGTGTTGATGGAATTCTAACACCAGTCTCAGTTGTTTTTCCCCCTCCTAATATGTGACTGACATTTCCTGCCATACTATTCTTTCTTTGACCTTGATGCTCAATAAGTTAACCTGAATATGTCCTGAGTTTGATTATTTTTTTTAAATAAAAATAATTCTTTATTTTTAAGGAAAGTTTAGATTGTATAAATATTACATCATACGGGATTCCCATATACCCCTTCCCACTTCCCCCATTAACAACATCTTTCATTAGTGTGGTACATTTGTTACAGTTGGTGAACAGATATTGAAACATTGCTACTAATCATGGTCTATGGTTTACATTATGGTTTACACTTTGCACCACACAGTTTTATAGGTTATGGCAAGATGTATCACAGCCTGTATCCGTCATTGCAAGGTCATGTAGAACAATTCCAATGTCTCAGAAATGCCCTCTTCCTCCCCTCAGAACCTCTGGTGACCACTGCCTTTATATCAGTGTTACAAGTTCTTCCATTACTAGAATAATAAGTCTACTTTAGTCCATAGTTGTTTTTCCCCCTTATGAGGATTTTAGTATGATTGTGCCCACTCTGCTTCTGATTGAGAGGAGGCTTAGATCCCAGGGAACAGATGGATGGAACTGTTTTGTTTGTAGTTGTAGATACTATGTTTTTTGGGGTAGGCTTATCCATCATCATCCTTTTGTTAGTTGTCTTGGATGAGTCCAGTGAATTGGAGAGTAGGTGTTGTCTGCACCTCTGCTGAGATTCAGGGCTCAGCTGGCAAATGAACAGTCAGAAGATTGAAGTTTCTAACATTTTTTCCTTGGGAATGATGTGGCCTTTCAACATTTTGTCTAATTTTTAACAAATATTTTTTTCTTTTCCCAATTGCTCTGTACTTTTTTAGTATGTTTTTTATATGTCATCCATATTCACCATCTTGTCTCTAATTATTTACATTTGTTTTTTATTTCATATTGTGATTTTTTTGGTATTTCCTTAATGTGGTTTTTTTTCCAATTTACTGAAGTATATCATTCATACATGAACATACATAAACAATAAGTATTCAGTAAACATTGTGAACTTATAGAACAAACATGCATAACATCATACAGGGCTCCCACACATTACCCCACCAAAAATACTTTGCATTGTTGTGAAACATTTGTTAACAAATTATGAAAGAGCATTGTCAAAGTATTACCACTAAGTATAGTCCATATCTTACTCCCCTATACTTTTTTAAAAAAGGATTTATTTATTTATTTATTTATTTATTTATTTATTTACTTTTATCCATTCCCGTCCTCCTTCCCCCCCATTTTTGCTGTTTTTGTGTCCATTCCCTGGGCAACTCTCTGTGTCCGTTTCTTACCCTCTCTTCTCATCCTTCTCCTGTCTTCACTGGGATTCAGTCCTCAGAACCTTTGATGTGGGAGAGAGGTGTCCTACTAATTGCGCCACCTGAGTTCCAGGTTTTTTGGCGTGTCTCGTCTTGGCTCTCCCTTGTGTCACTCTCATGTTATGTCATCATCTTGCTGCATGGCTCGCGGGGCCTGGTAGTGCACCGGTGTGGGGGGCCTGATGACGCACCCATGCATGGGGCCCGGTGGCCTGCACACCTTCTGTATTTTTCTTTTTTTTATTTTTACCGGGAGGTCCCAGGAATCTAACCCAGGTCCCTCCATATGGGAGATGGACGTCCAACCACTTGAGCCACATCCATCCCCCTGCTATATCTCCCAAGGTTGACCAAAGATACCTAGAGTTACAGTCATTTCCCATACAGGATGGCCATACAACAAATCAGGCTTAGTTTATCACCAGCATTCTAAAAGCCAGACCTAGGGAGAAACTAGGTCTGGGGACACATGCATGGTTTCTAATATAGTGAGTGTAGCCTACCTCATTATCACAAAATCAGGACAGCGAGAATATTCACACCTTAATGTGGTTTTAATCTCTCATATGATTTGATTTTTTTTTCTTCTTCTTCTTGCTGAGCTGTACCACCTCATGTTATGCATTTCTGTTATCTCTTAACATTTTTGGCAGTGATAATAGGCTTGAGTTAACAAAAATGGCTTTTCTATAAAATTCTTCTTTTTTGGGTTTCTATCCTCTGGCATTCTGCATTAAGAACAGTGTCTCTGTCCATTCTCCACTCCTTTCATGGCCTTCCCACACTTCTGAATCTTATAACACAAATTAAAAAATTCTTGTCTGGACCTTACTAGACTGTGGTTATCACATTTCTGAGGAAGTCTCTGGGAATTATCTGAATCCATGCTCATTAAAATATCACCAAATTGGCAGATACAAATTTATGGTTTCTGATTTTTTCTGTGAAGAAACTCTATTCTTTTTTATATTTTCTATGTCTTATTCTTGCTTTTTCTTCCTGTTTTTAGTGAGTTTCAAGAGCTAGGAGTAAGGTTACAATGACTTTACTCTTCCATTTTGGATTGAAAAATAAATTTTGTGGTGTCTCGAAAATTTAACTAATCAAAACAAAGAATTTACATAATTTTAATGTAATTAAAGCCTTTACTTAAAAAACTTGTATTTGTCTTGAAATAGTAACTTGAATATTGAATTGTAATTATGTAATCAATGTTCTCTAATTAGGTAATTTAGGTTACATTGTCTGTGTCACATAATTTGAAATGTTGCTATACTGTAACATTGATAATTAATGCTGTACTAATTAGAAGAAGGTTACTAATTTTTTTTAAATGTCTTAGAAGGCTTATGTCTAGGAAGAAAATATCTGTATTACAACCAGAAACTTCTTTTTAATTGAAAACACTAAAATTGAGGCAAATGTAGGACTCTTTTCCTGCTGTTATATTTTGTTCTCATTTGTTGTTCATGGCAGTTACTATCTTAAACTATAGTTAATATCCTTTTATTTCTTCTATTGTTTTCCCCATTGTATTCCATTTCCTTTTTGTTTGCTTTCAGAAACTTTATAAAAACAAAATTTTTCAACAGATGTTGAGAATCTTACTCGGTTTGTAATTTCTGTTTCATTTTGAGAATTCTAAAATATCAAATACAGGCCATCGTTCAAAGATACTTCATAAAAGCAAATATACATATAAAATATTCCATAAAGACTTAATTGGAATGCTTTACAGATGGATTGTTTTGGCTAATTAAATTTTCTTGTCAAATCAAAGTTTAAATTTAAAAATTCTCCTCTCAGCCCTATTTTCAGCCAGTGTACTAGCCAACAGAATATTTGAATATTCATGTAATATGTGGAGCATTGTGCTTTGTGTACTGAGAAAGATAAAGGAAACATGAGGTGTTGAGAATATTGAGATTAGATTAAGAGAATAAAGTGATTAAACCCTAAGATGTATAGATAGTAAATAACATTTAGTGTACAAGAAAGAATAAAACAGACACCTTGCCAAAGTTTAGTGAAAGCTATTGAATTGGGTGTACTACATTTGAATTTTATCGTGCTACACAGGAAATGAAACAGATTGAAAAAATACAGAAACATCTTGAATTGTACATGTGAAATACATTTTCCCTGTTGTTACTTCTCTTTTACATATATACATTATACCTGTAGTGTGAGATTATATTAAATTAATTTTATACCTGTGAAAAGGTTTGTAGTGTAAGCAGTTGCTTTCTATCATACTAGAGAGCCTCAGCTTCTTCGGTAGGTACTACTATTTCTTATTATAAATCCAAGCCAATTGTTAGACAACACTTATAGGAGGGAAAGCATATGGTAGGTATTGCTGGGAAGAGAAAATGCTGAACTTTGCTTACATTGTTTTAAAATTCCAAAGATTATTTAAAGGTATACTTGAAGCATGTACTTTTAAAATTCATCAGTGCAGTAAAGATAGGTGTAAATGTATTTCATATGAAAAACTTTGGAGGTAGTTGGAATTTTAGAGATAGAAAGCCTTTTAATGATGGTCCACTCATCGTTCCTAAATTCATAGAATTATGTGAGTCCCAGATGCAATATAAAAATCAGAAAACCAGGTTAAGTTTAAACAAAATCGTCTTTCTTTATCTCCTTGAGCATATTGAGGATCATTTTTTTTTTTAAGTCTTTTGTCTTGTATGTTCAAAGCCTGGTCCACTTCTTTGATGGTTTCTGAATTTTTTCCTTGTTGAGATGTTAAAATATTTTCATATTTTAAAATGAAATATGGCACTTGGGATTTAGTCCCTGATCTGTCTGTTCGTTAAGTTTGTATCCAGCTAGTGATTTGACGGAGATTTACTTAAGTGCCAGGAGCTAACGAAAGCAAACAAATCAAGTCTAAATGCATCTTTCATAGTCCTTGCGAATCAGCTCTGCTTTGGCTAGTGGTTTCTTTAAGAGATTAGCCCTTCTGTCAAGAAGATCAGCCCGAGACTGATGCAAAGTGCAGGGTCCTTTCTGTTTCACCTGAACCTGTGTGGGGCCTTGGAGCCTGCTTTTTCTGGGCTTGTACTTGCTCCTGGCCTTGGGAATTTCCCCATTTACAGTTTACAGGAGTTCAAATGCCCCTCTACTCCCTTTGAGATAGACTTTCACCCCCCTCCTGGGTATTCCGTTGTATGACCCACTGCAAGTAGTCCTTTGACTTGATTGTTTCTTACAGTGTTTGAACTGTCTGCAAGCTGCTTCTCTGCCTTTAGGACAAACCCTGGAAGGACGAGCCTTTCTGGTTCAGTATTTCAGGCTTCCATCAGATAAATGGGCAGTGACTACAGGTGCCTAAGTATGTACATAGGGCTTGTTCTGCTCCCTTTGCAACAGGGCCAGGGACCCACAATGGGAGGGCAGACTAGCTCCACACCCACTAGGGAGGGAATAGAGAAGGGAGAGCCTACTGTTTTTTAGGCTAATTATTCTTGATTTGGTCCTTGACCAGTTACTGCTACCCTTTAACTGTTTTCTGAAGTCTGGGGAGATGGCACCCTGGAGCATCTTAAACTCTGCCATCAAGGCCAAAAAGCACAAGAAAAGATGCTTGACATCATTAGCCACCAGGGAAATGCAAATCAAAACCACAGTGAGAAACTGTTTCACTAGAATGGCTACTAGTTTTTAAAATGGCAAATAAACATGTATTGAAGAGGATGTGGAGAAATAGGAACACTCATTCATTGTTGGTGGGAATGTAAAATGGTGCATCCTCTGTGGAAGACACTTTGGCAGGTCTTCAGAAAGTTAAGTATAGCAGTCTCATGTGACCTGGCAATCCCACTTCTAAGTATATATCCAAAAGAATTGAAAGCAGGGACTTGAACAGGTATTTGCACACCAATATTCCTAGTGTCATTATTCACCATTGCCCAAAGATGGAAGCAATCCAAGTGTCCATCAATTGATGAATAGATAAACAAAATTTGGTATGTATATGCAATGGAATATTATTCAGCCTTAAAAAGAAATGAAGTTCTGATACATCCAACAACATGGATGAACCTTGAAGACATCCTGTTGAGTGAAATAAGCTAGATTTTACAAAAGGACACATATTATATGATCTCACTGATAGGAAATAATTAGAATAAGCAAATTCAGAGTAAAAAACTAGAATATAGGTTACCAGTGGACAGGGTAGGGTTACAGAATGGGGAGTTAATGCTTAAATTGTACAGAGTTTCTATTTAGGGTGATGGAAAAGTATTTGTAATGGATGATGGTGATGATAGCACACCATTATGAACATAATTAAAATAAATTATATATTTGAATGTGGTTAAAGGGGAAATTTTAGATTGTAAACATGTTACTAGAATAAAAATGTTAAAAAAAATACCCATAGGACTATACAACACAAACAGGGAATCTAGTGTAAACCATGGACTATAGTTAACAATAAAATTATAACAGTATTCTTTCTTCAATTGTAATAATATACCACACTAATGCCAGGTGTTATAATAGGTGGGTATATGGGAACTCTCTATTTTCTGCATGATTTTTCTGGAATCCTACAACTTCCCTAAAAAAAGAGAGAGAATTGAAAACAAACAAAAAAATCTGAAATGAGTATCAGTACTCCTTGCAGCCCTCCTCTTATCTCCTCATAACCTATACTCTAGGTTTTAACTCCATGTGTTTATTCTTTGTATTTCGTTCGTATTAGTGAGACCATGAAATATTTGTCCTTTTGTGTCTGGCTTATTTCACTTAGCATAATGTCTTCAAGATTCATCCATGTTATCATATATGTCTTAATTTCATTTCTTCTTACTGCAGCATAGTATTGCATCATATGTATATACCACATTTTGTTTACCCATTCATTGGTTGATAGACACTTGGGTTGTTTCCATATTTTGGCAATTGTGAATAATGCCACAATGAACATAGGTGTGCAGATGTTTGTTCACGCCACAGTTTTCAGTTTCTGGATATATTCCTAAGGAGGAATTGCTGGATCATATGACAGTTCTATATTTAGCTTCCCGAGGAACTGCCAAACTGTCTTCCACAGAGACTGCACCATTTTTTATTCCCACCAACGGTGAAGGAGTATTCGTATTTCTCCACATCCTCTCTAGCACTTATTGTTTTCTGTTTTTTAATAATGGCCATTTTGTGCGGTGTGAGATGATATCTCATTGTAATTTTAATTTGCATATCCCTAATAGCTAGGGAAATGTTGAACATTTTTTTCATGTGCTTTTTTGACCATTTATATTTCCTCTTTGGAGAAATATGTATTTAAGTCTTTTGCTCATTTTTTAATTGGATTGCTTGCTCTGTTGTTGAGTTGTATGATCTCTTTATATAGAATGGAAATCAAACCCTTATTGGATATGTGGTTTCCAAATATTTCTCCCTTTGAGTGGGCTGCCTTCTCACCTTCTTGGTGAAGCCCTTTGAATCGCAAAAGTGTTTAAGTTTGAGGAGGTCTTATTTATCTGTGTTTTCTTTTGTTGCTCATGCTTTTGTGCTTTCGATGTAAGGTTTAAGAATCCATTACCTACCACAAGGTCTTGCAGCTGTTTTCCTACATTTTCATCTAGGAGCTTTGTGGTTCTAGCTTTTATATTTAGATCTTTGATCTATTTTGAGTTAATTTTTGTATAAAATGAGAGATAAGGGTCCTCTTTCTTTTGGCTATGGAAATCCAGTTCTCCCAGCACCATTTCTTGAATAGACTGTTCTGGCCCAGGTGGGTGGGTTTGACAGGCTTGTCAAAAATCACATGACCATAGATTTGAGACTCTGTTTCTGAACCATCAGGTCAGTTCCATTGGGCTATGTGTCTGTCTTTATGCCAGTACCATGCTGTTTTTACCACTGTATTTAGGTAATATGATTAAAAGTCTGGAAGTGGGAGTCCTCCAACTTCGGTTTTCCTTTTTAAGATGTTATTTGTTGAAAAAAATGCTGGTGGAGTTTTTATTGGGATTGCATTGAATCTATAACAGTTTGATTAAAATTGACACCTTAATGGTATTTAGTCTGTTCAATCCATGAGCATGAATTTTCTTCCAATTATTTAGGTCTTTTAAAATTTCTTTTACCAATGCATTGTAGTTTTCTAAATACAGGTGCTTTACATTCTTGATTAAGTGTATTCCTAAATATTTGATTCTTTTAGTTGTTATTGTAAATGGAATCTTTTGTCCTGACTTTCTCCTCAGATTGTGCATTACTAGTATATAGAAACACCACTGATTTTTACTATTGAGCTTGTTTTCTGGCGCTCTACTAAAATCTTTCATTAGCTCTAGCAGCTTTCTTGTAGATATTTCAGGACTTTCTAGGTATAGGATCTGCGAAAAGCGAAAGTTTTACTTCTTTCCAGTTTGGATGCCTTTTATTTCTTTTTCTTGCCTGATTGCTGTAGCTAGGAACCTCTAGCACTATATTGAACAACAGTGGTGACAATTGGCATCTTTGTTTTGTTCCTGATCTCAACAGAAAAGCTTTCAGTCTTTCACCATTGAGTACAATGTTAGCTGTGGATTTTTCATATATGGCTTTATCATGTTGAGAAAGTTTCCTTCAGTTACTGTCTTTTGTAGTAGTTTTTGCCATATATTGTCAGATGCCTTTTCTGCATCAATCAGTAGAATCATGTGATTTTCTTTCTCTGATTTATTAATGTGGTGTATTATGTGATTCCTTTCCTTGTCTTGAGCAAACCTTGCATGCCTGGTATAAAACCCAATTAATCATGATGAATAATTCGATTAGCAAGTATTTCGTTGAGGATTTTTGTATCTGTATTCATTAAAGAAATGTGTCTGTTTTTTTTTCATAATATCTTTATATGTCTTTTGTGTTAGGGTGCTGTTGGCTTCGTAGAATGAGTTTGGTAGCAGTGTTTTGGAAGAGCTTGAGTAAGATTGGTATTAAATCTTCTTTGAATCTTGGTAGAACTCACCTGTGAAACCATCTCGTCCTGGGCTTTTCATTTTGGGGAGTTGTTTGATGACTGTTTCAATCTCTTTACTTGTGATTAGTTTGTTGAGGTCTTCTATTTCTTCTAGGGTCAGTGCAGGTTGCTCGTATGTTCCTAGGAATTTTTTCATTTTGTTGGCATTGTGTGGGTTTTTCGTGTACAGTGGTTCATAGTATCCTCTTAGGATCTCTTTTATTTCTGTGGCTCAGTAGTAATGTCCCCATTTTAATTTTTAATTTTATTTATTTACATCATCTCTCTTTTTTTCTTTGTCAGTCTAGCTGAGGGTTTGTTGATT
>PVKH010020082.1:0-14495 GCA_004027955.1 Chaetophractus vellerosus | reverse complement strand
GCACCACCTTTTTTACTCTGCATCAGAGGTGGAATTCTCCCATTTGGCATTCTGGAGAATGTCAATTCCTAATATAAATTCAGGTATAGGAGAAATATGCGCTGCGTATCTTTGGGGAGCTAATCCAATTTGTAAAATTAAACTTCATTGCTTAGCATAGGTTGTTTTCCCTGCATAGTTGTCTATAGCCAGCACTGACCCATGCAACCATGCTACATAGCCATGAATTAAAGTACATCCAGCTCCCCTGTCTATTAAGGCTAATGCTCTGTTGATTAGAGGGGGACCAATAAATAGTTAACTTTACATGTGGCCAATGATCCTGGGATCCCTAGTCACTGTTCTTACATAGGGATCTTGACCCCTCCCCTATGGTAGGGGGAAGGGTGCTTTCAGGCTTCTGCTGGGAGAACAAAAGTTTCCCGGAGTTGGGGCAGCAGCTTTTTTCCTATTTCCCCTTCTCCCCCAGCATTCTGAGGGAACGTTTTCATAAATTTCTTGTCCTTAGGGAGCTTGCTCCAAAGTCTCAGTAAAACCACATTGGGCTGCCTAGCTATTGTTTCTAGCTCAGTGCTCGTGGCAATAAGGTCTACCCAAATTGCTCGTGAGACCCACGGTTGGGACCATCATGTCCCCGGGGTGTCTTCCCTGGTGCCCAGCCCTCAGCCCCCTTTTCCCGCAGCCTTTCCGATTCCCCTAAATCTATTATAGCCTGTGCATTTGCGACACATGGTGCCCCACTAGGGGGCTCAGGATGGACACCAGGCCATAATAATGGTTAGGAGCAATATTGTAGCACAGTATCTTTCATTCATGCGGTAAAAGCTTCACTGTCAGGCCACGCAAGATTGGTGGAATAAATGGCATGTTTCATCCCCAGTCCCCGTAAAACATCCTGTAACTCTTCCATGGATTGTCAGTGAGGGCTGGCACGGGGCATAGCCCCTTCAGTAGGCCCTGCAGCCTTGCATCCATTAACCAGCCACACTAATAGCGATGCTGTTTCTGTTTCGCTAGCGGCAGGATATAAATGCTAACGTAGAGAAGGTGTGATGATGAGTGCCAATTTACTCATTTCCACCCCAGGTAGTATAACTCCTTCTGCTCCAGTGTCCCATAATCTTAGAAGCCAGTTAGACAGGGACTCTCTAGATCAGGGGTTCTTAACATTTTTTATTCCATGGACCCCTTTTCCAGTGAGGTGAAAACCACAGACCCCTTCTCAGAATGTAGTGGCAGATAGTTTTATGACCCTCAACTAGCATCAGGCCTAACAACTAACATAATTTCTAAGGGTAAGTAATTTTTCAAGATATACAACAACTGTAATGTGATATGAAATGAATACTACTGTAATTGATTGCAAATATTCATAAATGAAGGAAATGCTAGGTTTCAGTTAGAGGTCAGAGAAAATAAAGATAATAAGTTGATTTTTTAAAAATTCAAGCTCACAGAACCCCTGAAATCTTTCCATGAACCCCCAAGATTTTTCCCGGTTTAAGAACCCCTGCTCTAGATCTCTGCTTGTAACTTTGCCCTAAATTGCCCAACTCAGCAGTGGTATAGTTCCCCATGGTTACCTGTAACTTCTGCTCTGGAGTTGGAAGTGTTGGACCCCAAGGATTTGGTCTGGTAATGCCTTCCACTTCTGTTGAATCATAGGGCGCACCCTAGGAGGCTTCTTGTCTTCTGCCACCTCCCATTCTTCTGCTTTCTCCTGATCTGAGGAGTCCTTAGGATCCCATGCCTTAGGGTCCCGCCAGGGGGTGGCAATATCCTCAGGACCTGGACTCGGCAGCCTACAGCCCCTAGGTCGGGCATATCTATAAGTCAGGATTACTCACTGATCAGGGTGTCTAACTGATCCTCAACTCGGTGCAGGCAATCGATTAAACAGTCTTTTCATCTCTGCGCTAAGCACAAATTCCTTTCTAGTTTTAACTTTCCTTCTAAGCGCACAGAGGCCCTTGCCACTTGCTCTGCCTCTGTAGCCATCCACAAGGCTCCTAACAGGGGACATGCTGTAGCCACCGCCATCTGGCGATCTCCTTTTTCCTTATCTAAGTGCAGCTGCTGTGCTGCCTGCTGTAGCACAGCCAGTATTTACTGGCCAGAGTTTTTAGGGCATCCCCATATACTCTCGGCAGGCCCCACTCATCCAGGAGGGCAGCCACCTCTCCCCACATGGATGTTATAGGCCAACCTGGGACTCACCCCCCCCCCAATGGATTCTCCTTTCCCTGGGCTCATGCCCACTACTGTCGGTGGTCCTACAGTCTCCCGGCTCGTGGTTCACCAATTGTTCCAACCTAACTCCTGAAGGGCACGAGCTGGTGCAGCCACATGACCAAAATATGCGCCAGGCACAGAATTAGACATGAGTTTTATTGGGACTTACGGACAGGAGAGGCGCTCTGATGGTGGCGGTTCAGATAATGAAGACAGCGCTCCAAAAAGAGATGAGAAAATGAGGGGTGATATATATGGGGTTTCAGAACAAGGACCTTCCATAAAGTATGAGAACAGAGTTCCTGCTAGGGTCCTGTGTTGGTGCACATGGGGTTTAGTGATGTTATCATAGGAATGAAGTTTGACCGCTCTGAGGAGATTTGGTTTGAGATACCATCTGTACATTCTCTCCCCTCCGGGGAGGGTTGGTAGCCTTCAGTTTAGGTCTAGGTCATGCAGGTGGGACGTCCTGAGGACTTAGGGGGCCTGAGCCCTGGACCCCCACACTCCTTAACAATTATGCTTGTTCATGATATATATGTGATATAAATATATATACTGTATAAATATAAGACTATGCATACACTGTGGGTGTGTGCTTAAACTACGTAACAATAGGGATGTGTAATCCAAACAGTTTGGAGAAGAATACTTAAACCATTAAACCATATGGCCCCCAAAATCAGACTCCTCCAAAAAAGTCATATGCAAAACTCGTTTAATGATTAATTTCTATTTTTCATTTTAAGTATATTTTTATCGATTTTGTCAAGCCAAATACAAATTTCTTTGTAAAATTCAGTTTCCATTTCATATTTTAGATGGATTTTAGCAACTCTGCTAGTGTAGTTACTCCTTGTACAATAAATTTGGAAACTGCAAGGGAAAGGGGGACTGCTACAGGCAAAATGATATTATCAAGAAGTTTGATTGCTATAAACCACAATACTTTTAAAAAAACTGTTTTGAAAAGCAAATATTAAATCTCTAAAATATCCCAGTTTGGGGATATTTAACATGTATTTTACTTTATTGTAACATAATACATTGGCCACTATACATAATGAGCATTCTTCATGATGAAATCTCTCACTTCTCAGTGTTTTCTGCTTAAGAAAACAGAAGTCTGCATAATCCATATAGGGAAGATTGTATCACAATAGCAGAGTATATACATTAAAAGACACGAGGAATAATGGCAATTAGTAGTAGTAGTAATATGCCGTGTTAGTTCCCTATTGCTGCTGTAATAAATTACCACAAATTTAGGGGCTTAAAAACAATGCAAATGTATTCCTATGTTTCTAGAGGTCATGGGTCCAAAATGGGTCCAGTGGGCTAAAATCAAGGTGTCTGCAGAGCCGCATACTTTCTGGAGACTGGGGGAGAATTCTTTTTCTTGTCTTTCATTGCTTATAAAAGTCACGTATATTCTTTGGTTCATGACCCCTTACTCCTTCATCAAAGCTTATCACTCCCACTTCTTGCTGCCATTGTCACATTTCCTACTACCAACTCTGATCCTCCTACGTCCCTCTTAGGACTCCTGTGCTTTTAGTGACCTCATCCAGATAACCCATACAGATCTCCCATTTCAAGATCCTTAATTTAATCACATCTGCAGAGTTCTTTTTATCATATAAACTACCATATCCACTGGTACCAGTGATTACGATGTGGATATTTTCAGGGAGCCATTACCCAATCTACCAGTTGGCCTTCTGGCCCCCAGAAATTCATGTCTATCCACATGCAAAACACTTTCACTCTAGCCCAATATATCCTGAAGTCTCAACTCAAGTCCAAGATCTTTAAAACTAAATCTAAATCTCAGCTCAAAATCCCAAATCTCTACATATGGGCAAGAATCCGGGGGAAAAAATCCATCCTGAGGCAACATTCCTTTCTATATGTGCAGCTCTGATATCAGATAACAATTTATCTGTTCCCAAAACACAGTAGTGGGAAAGATATATAATAATTGTTACAGGCATTTCCAATCAAAAGGGGAGAAAAATGGAAGGAAAAAATTATTCACGACTCCAAGCAATTTTGAAATGCAGTGGGCTAAATTCCAAGTAGGTTTCAAGGCTTGGGAATAATCCTCTGTGCCCTCAATGTCAGATTTCTTTGTCCTCGGATGGTAGGTAGCACATATTGGTGGCTGGATAGTTTTATCAGCCTGCTTCCTGCATGTAGAAACCGGAGGCTCCAACAACTTTCTCTCATCTTCATCCTCTCTCTGCCCCTTTCGGTCCAAACTAGTAGTGTTTCTGCTGCTATTACATTCTCAAAATACTTATAGGATGACTCTGTATGTCTTGGGCATTTAATCCATTAGACAAGGGGCTCCTTCACAGTTCTTTCCTGGATAATCTTATTTCTATCCTTGGCTTCTGCCAGGATGGTAGAGGGGATCTGTGAGTCACATTGCCTATTCTCTTCAGATAGCCCAGTATATGACTGAATATTCTGATATTCTGATCCTTCTGAGGCACTAGCAAAAGGTGGTCTACCTTTGGCTTTCTCCCCAGAGCACGCTTTCTAGACAATGAACCTCTTAATTTTAACACCATTTGCAAAGTGGGTAGGCTGAGATTTTCCCAAATCGTCAAGTCCTCATTCCGTGTTGCCTCACAGTTTTCCCTTAATTTATATCTTTCCCTCATATTTCACCATACGCAGCAAGAAAAGAACAGGTTGCACCTTCAACACTTTGCTTGGAAATCTCCTAGCTAAGTATCCAAATTCATCATTTACAAGTTATGCTTTCCACATAACCACAGGACAAAATTCAGCTAAACTTTCTGCCACTTCATAACTAAGATCCCATTTCCTCCAGCTTCCAATAGCTTGTTCCTCATTTCCTTCTGAGCCCTCATCAGGTCACTTTTCATGTCCATATTTTTGCCGTCTGTTTATGACAATTTAGATATTCTCTAAGGCAGGAGTTCTTAACCTTTTTTGTTCCACGGATCCCTTACTAAGTCCACACTATACTGTGTATTATTTAATAAATGTATCACACCCGCACCAACACGTCCCCCAAGAATAATGTTTTTTTAAAATTTCGATTCAAGCTCATAGAACCCTGGTTAAGAACCCCTGCTCTAAGGCAATATAGGCTTTCTCTGCAATGTTCCTCAATCTGCTTTCAACCTCTACCCTTCACACAATTCCAAAGCCAGTATCACATTTTTAGGTATTTGTTACATTAGGTCCCCACTCCAGATACCAAAATCTGTATACTATTTATTGAATGCCTACCATTTTGTCAGCATTGAGCTGGGCGTTTCCTAAATACCTCAATTAATTTTCTTAACATCTGACTTAGGGAAATATTATTTTAGTCATTTTACAAATGTGCAAGATAGTTTCATACAGTTGAAAAATGATAAGCTTTGGACCCAGGTAAATGTAGATGTAACTTCTGTTTCTGTCACTTTTTAGCTGTCTGTTCATGGCAAAATCATTTAGTCTTTTAAAACTTTCTGAGCTTCAGGGGCCTTAGGGGACATGTAGTAGGAGTTATTATACTTGATATTTTCATATCCTGTTGCTATATGTGGAATTAACACATACAGAAAATAACATTACCAGAAGAGAGGAAGTTTGTGTAATAAGCATGGCTGGTAAAGGAGAAGAAAATAAATACATTTGGAGAGACTTGAGCAAATAGAGCTGATGAAGGTTTCTAAAAGATCTGTGGTTTCTGAAATATTTGCTCACTTCCATACCTATTCACAGCTTTTCTTGAGGATACTTACTAGATAAGATATCAGATCTCATGAAATTATTAGAGAAAGGATTCATTAAGACTTTTATTTGATGAAAATTCAGATGTGGAAAAACTATTTCTATGGACCTTGATAAGTGTCAATATCATCTTGTCAACAGGAAACTGTTATTATGATCTTTACTTAATTCTATTCATCCCTATAAAATAGCTAATTTAAGAAAAAACACATTTTATGGTTTGCAAGGTTTGGGGATTTAAACAGTTCAATTAAAAATGTGATATATTAACTAAAAAGGTGGCAAAAAGAAAGGAACCCTCTGGGACTATATTTATTGCTTGCCCCCTTGATAAAGAAGGAATTGTTTTTAAAAGAGTAGATTTTAATATACACCAACTGGGAGCCATTCTAGAACAATTCCCTTGGAACCCTGTATGTAAATAGAAGTTTTATCACTTATCTTTTGAGAAAGACACTTAACTAGGAAGAATAAATCTGGTCAGCAGTTTAGAAACTCGTAACATAATTATTTGGCTTTTTTTCTAATACAGATTTTTAAGCTGTCATAAGGTGAGGCAGTTAATTTATATCTTTATATATAAATATATACTGTTAGAGATCCCAAATCACCATCATTTTGTAGCTCTAAGGTAAGAATTACTAATTAAAATGTTTGCTTTTCTCTTTAAAGGGAAGAAGTATGTAGGTCCCTGAGATGAACTTTGGTAGGAAATAGACCTAAATTCAAATTCCAACTCTACCACTTACTACCTTGCACAAATTAGTTAACCTCATAGACCCATTTACCCATCTGTAAAATTGGTTTAATAATACATTTAAATACAGAGATTAAATGAGATAACAGAGTTCTTGGAACACAATAAGTTCTCAATAACTATTTTCTTTCCTCTTATTTTCATAGATTCATTGAGACATGTCAGGCAAATCTTCTCAGGCTTTGTCTTGACATATCAAACCAGTAAGTGTGAATTACTGAGAGGACTCAAAATACTCAGTTATGCTTGGGTCTGGCCTCCAGTTATTCTCTATTTCCTTCAGAGCACTTATCAAGATGAGTAGTTCCCTGGTTTACACATTTATTTCTAGGCTTTATATCTTTCTCTCCAATCCAAACCTAAGCTGCAGAACAGAAGTGTTCAATTTTGGCCTCTTCATCCCTGGAACACAAGCACAGGTCCATAGTAGGTCCTCATAAGTCCTCATATAATATTTATGAATGTTAATATTTATTACAAGCCTGAATAGCTCCATTTAGATGCAGAATCATTATTTCAGCTAGTAGTTAACCTGCCCCGAGGGACATTAGACTTTGTACCTAACAGCAGATGCAAATCTTGAGGCATCTGCTATTAGTACAAAGTCTCTTCTATTTGACTATCTCTTTGGATGAATTCAAGATTTTAGCTTACTATAATTTCTCTCTACCTATGGTAACAGTTATCATCTAAATCTCACACTCAAAGGTACAACAGAGATTTTAAAAAAAAACTTGTCTAATTATTATTATTCGAATTATTTTTCACCCACTGTTTTGGGTTCAATTGTGTCCCTCCAAAAGATGTATTCAAGTCCTCAGCTGGCCTGTGAATGTGACCTTATTTGGAAATGGGGTCTTTGAAGATGTTATTAGTTAAAATGAGGCAAAACTTGATTAGCATGGGCCCTAATCCAATATGACTTGTCATTATAAGGAGAGAATTTGACAAAGACAGGAGTGAGCACCACGTGACGGCGAAGGCAGAGAATGCCAAGGATTTCTGGCAAGCCACCGTCAGAATCCAGGACATGGACCAGACTCCTCCCTGCAGACTTCAGAGGAAGCATGGCCCTGCTGCCACCTGGATTTGGACTTCTGGCCTCCAGAACTGAGAGAACAATGAATTTCTGTTGTTTGAAACCACTCCGTTTGTGGTACTTTTTACAAGAGCCTTAGGAAACTGGCACCTACCACGTGGACCACTGGAACTATAGCTTGTTTGAATTTCTCTCCTTGGATTATGTGCAAAATGGAGGTGGATGTTCCAGGTATATTACAATTTCCATTTTCCATCTCTCCCAGGGGCCTCTGACTTCCTGTTAGCAGTGAGAACCCTTCCCAGCTGACTACCCTAGCACTTCCTGAGGAGTCCATCATTGCCATTGTTGGTGAAACATCACTATTCAATGTGAGTGCAAGATGATGAACCTGGATGTGCTGGCCATTTCCACATTAGGTTGGAAGCTCAACAATCTTTGGGTTGTGAAAATGTTCGTGAATCTTTACACCACTCAGTGTAGGGAAGGATGTATGATCATCAGATTGCGTGATGCTTTCTCATAAGATTCCTTCTAGGTCTTCTATTAAGTTATTGTTTTATTATAGTACTATAAAGCATGAGAACAAGTGGGTAATTACAGGAAGAGTCTTTTAAAGATATTTTAAATGAGATGCCTGAAGTAATTTCAGTGTTGTCATTTTGGAAGAAGAGGATCTCATGCTTAGAAGACACCTCAGGGTCTTTTTCTACTCAAAGATTTCTTGGAAGATCATTTCTTTCCACTACACAACCATTTTCCCAATTCACAACATGCAGTTTGAGAAAACGTATATGGCCTTTGTGAGTTGATATGTGTCCTATTCAGATATAGAATGTTCCATATTCAGCTCAAGAAAACATGCATTACTAATAGTTTATTTTCACTCAGTTTTAATCTGCCTCTTGTGGGTTGAGTTGCTGCCAATGTATTTAGCTCAATAATTGTTCCTGTTCTCTTTCTGGCACCATAATCTACTTGTAGGTTCTAGTCACATCTCAAATAAATATTGGCAAAGCAAATCAAATCCTTGAAATGCCTCAGCAGATTGATGCCTTCTCAGAGGAAAACAAAAACAGAATCCTCAATATCCATCATGTTTATCAGTCTTTATCACATGGTTCTTTGGACCATAGTGTAGTCAGTGATAGCGCTTTCCATGCCTCATACTCTGAAATCTTGGGCAAAGTAAAAGTGATGTTTAGTATTCTGAAGGTACATTTGTATTTGGTGGTAGTTTCCTGTGTACTAGAAGAGAATTGTGGAAAAAATGAGCTTAAATCTTGGCTCTGACAGAAGAAATTATGATAAATTCAAAAGTAGCTGGAGGACAAACACAGCTGTTGACCTGGCAGATGGCAGAGGTCAGGAAGGTGTTCTGTGAATTATATTCAAGAAAAATGTTAATAAGCCACTTCCAACTTAGAGTTTCCTCTTTGTAGGACTTGGCTGCTATTGGCATCTGCTAACATCAAACCCAGGAACCTCTTATATGCCTTTCTTTACCAGATTCTTCATTTCCTGATTTGTCAAGTTTAGATAAATCATTTTGTTTTCCCAACAAGTCAATGAAATCAGAAAGCCACACAGCAGAGCTGAAGGGAAGCTAGGGCACTAGTGTTTAAATTTGCTAAAAGCTGCTGAAACAATGTACCAGAAATGGGCTGGCTTTTATAATGGTGATTTATTAACTTATAAGCTTGAAGTTCTGAGGCTGTGAAGAAGTACAAATCAATGCATCAGGCAATGCTCTCTCCCCGAAGATTCCTCCATCTTTCTTTCTAGCCCTGTGGCTTTCTCTCTCCTGGGTTCCGTTGTTTTCAACTTCTGGCTTTCAGGAATTTCTTTCTCAGCTTCTGGGGATTTCTCTCTGTCTCTCTCTCTCAGTATTCTTCCTGTTAATAAAGGACTTCAGTAAGAAGATTAAAACCCACACTAGTTCACACCCCAGTGAAGGAATCTAATCAAATGGCCCTTAACTGAATCTAACCAAAAGGTCCCACTTACAATAGGTTCACACCCATAGGAATGGATTAGCTCTAAGGACATGATCTTTTCTGGGTCATGTGGAGTATGAAACCATCACAACTAGTGTTGGGGATATGCCAGAGCATTTACTGCCTCACATTACAGTGGCTGGTGTAGATATGTTTAATTGTTATCATTAAGATTCTGGTTAACTGCTTCCTGGTTGGTGGCACTCCCTTCCAAAGTCCAACTTCTCACAGAGAAAAAAGGATATTCATTTAGAGACCAAGGACACAAGCTGCCACTCCTGTTTCCCTCCCTTTCTTGTACCTGTCTTCTGCAATATCTACTTTATCTATTCCTCAATCCCAAATTCAAATTCTTTAAAACTCCATTGAAAATGGCAGGCATATAATGGATGGTTTAATTACCTTAAAGGATAATGCAAAAGTTGCTTTGTGTAGAGAATGCAAAATAATGAAAATCTGATTTGGACTGCCATTTCAAGAAATTCTACTATGTAACTCAGTATTTTGAAAATTTAGACAACCTCTTTTAGCAAGGTCTAGTATTTCAATCATCTTGTGTTTAGAAGCAATTATTTTCATTTCATTTAGCTTATGTAAAGTTAGGGCCTCAAAATACTTTATGCAAAACAAAATCCAAATGTATCTTTTGAACACAGTATTCTTTACTTCTACCAACAGAAGCACTATATTGCTGGTTTGGGTGGCAATTCATTAGACGGAAGGGAAATATCCTGATCTAAGCCATTAAAGAATATGCTGAGGGTTTGCTATCTCTTTCTTCTTTGTGTGTAGCTGTAGTGTCACTAAACCCCCTCCTCAGTGAAGAGCTTTGTTGTTAAATAATTGTCTTTGAAGAAAGAAGTCAGATAATGTCTTTATTTTTGAAATTCCACAAGAACATGTGTATTTTCTCCTTTACCTATGATGAATATAGACGCAAGCTGCTATGACTACCTCTTGAACAGCAAATAAGTGCATAAGAATTAAAACATTGCAATATTTCTTAATAAAATTATCCTAAACCATGGGGTCAAGTTTCATGCTGGTAGAATACATCATGACAAAGGACAACCTTCCATTGGACTTACAATACAGAAGCATAATTTCTTATTTTAGAGCCTTTGAAGTTGAAATTTCACTTTTATGTTTCTTCATGGCAAATAACTGAGAAGTCTTTCTTGGGAAAATATGTATTCTATTGAGGAAAGAATTTGACCACCTTTTGTGGATTGAATAAATTTAAAAAGCAAACCTTAAATACCCACGGAGCACACAAGCATGACAGCAAAGCATATAAGCATTTGGATTCTGTTCTCCTATTTCTGATTTTAGTGGCCAGAAAAATTAAGCTAGATGCATCTATGCATTCATTTCCTTGGTAAAAGAAGAGAGAAACTGTTCTTCAGATGTAAAAAAAGGAAGGAAAATCAGTGATCTCTATTTGTGTTTTTAAAATGTCTTTATTCTTTGGAGCTTCCTGATTTTGTCTGGATGAGCAAGAAGAGGACTGAGAAGACTGAACTATTCTTGTCCTTGAATGTGGGAGTCAAAAAATACAAAACCAGTAAAGTTCTTCCTTAAACAAGATGTTTGACCTGACAAATTACCAGGCAAAGGCATGGAAGAATATGGTCTGCGAGAATGTTTCAACACTTTTCTTCATCTCGGAACACTACTTGGAAGACATTTAAGTCTCCCAAAATAGGAAGCAGGAATGCTTTACTTGAAGAAAGTGTGTGAGATTACTGCACTCAAGGCCATTTGCATAAACATAGGATTCCGTTCGTTAAAAGCATTAGGAATATTCTCAAGCATTTGATAAATGATTTTTCCTCCATTTCAATGACAAGGAAGAGCAAAAATGGTTGCGGAAGATATGTGCAGTAGCTCTGCCAACAGGTACGTGTGGGGCAACAAAGCCTTCTGTCTTCACACATTCACTTCCATCTCCAATTCTCCTGCATTAGTGCCCTGTACTGTAAGTCGATTATTTTCTCCCCTTGGGCTCACTTTTGCTTTTCTACCTCTCCTCGTGTTCTTGCCTTATTTGGATTGCCCTCCCCTTTCTTTTCTTCTCTTTGTAACCAAACCACACCATCTCTCAGCCCCAAATAAAGTTCACAGCCTTCCAGAAACCTTCCTTGTTAGGACATGTTGTGTTATGTTACCCCTGGGGTATTTAGGATAGACACATCATGCATTCTGTGCATGACGCATGTGTACATGTGCACATACTTCTTTATTGCACTCTTTGTGTTGGTTTCTCTCACCCAAGTATTTTAAGTCTCTTGAGCAAAAAGGAACATATTTCAAAAACAGTTGCTGTTTACTGAGTATCCACTACATGAGAGTAGCACAAATGTTAGAGAAACATTGAAAGATCAAAATCAATTTTCTTATCCGACAGTTTTTTGTATAATCCTGAGTGGACATCTCACCCATTCCCATACCTAATGCAAAACATAACAAGGGCAGAAAAATGATAGCCAGAGAATCACTTCCTTGCAGCTAGGTGTGGTATTATAAATGGTTCTGGTTAATGGAATGTAAGCAAAAATGCTATCTAAAATCATTGGGATGGGCCTTTAAAGGAAGGGAACAAGCTCTCCTTCATCATTTCTAATATAAATCCGATGGCTGGAGCACACACAGCCATTCTGCACCTTGAAAGAGCCTGAAGTCTTAACTTTCATGGAACCATGCTACCTGTGGTGGACAGCAGCATTTCAGGGAGTGGGTGTTAAAAATTAATTAATAAAGAACAGAACATAAACAGATATATATTCTATTTTGCTTAAGTCACTGTTGGTTTGGGTTTCTATCATTCATCTAAATGTTATTCTGATATCATCTTTTAAACCTAGGATGGTCACATTCTCAGTTTGTTGGGGACCGTTCCAGATTACAGTGATGGATCATTGTAATTGTTCTAATTCCCATAAATCTCAAAATATCTGGTTTAGATAATGTATTATATGGTAACTCTACATAAGCCTCTATATTCCAAATATTTCTAGCTGTACAAATATTTATGGAAATGACATCTTTCCTGGGAACTTAAAAGTAAAATGACCACAAATGGAGTCACTCTGGTTCAAACAGGGCTGGAATGGTTAGAGCTTTGCCTAATAACCATAGACCACAGGCTAGGTCTGAGCTAGAGCAGAGGGGAGAGGCATTTGTTTACCCATATGCTTGTTTTTTGTTCTTAAAATTAAAAGTAATGGTCAATATAAGGGGGAAATAAGATCCATCTGGTTAGCGTTGAAGTCTCTTTGCTAATTGTGTCTATTGAGTCTAGCCAACTTGGCAAATTATGTGGCCAACATAATCCCATGAGATAAGCAATTAGATTATCTCAATTTTATAGAAGAGAAAATTGAGGTTCCAAAAGCTTAGTGACTTTCCCATGATTAAGTAGCATCCAAATAAATCACAAAGACACACTCAAACCCAAATCCATTCTACCGGTTCTCACAAATTAAGTAGCATTCAATCCAATCCTGAAATCAATAGATGATGAAATTGAGGCCTGGAGATTACTAAAACAGAAGAGAAGCAGGAAGTTTTGTCCCATTAAAGCCAAACGATGAAATTCTGACATTTTAGGAAAGTTAATTTGTAAAACTGCCCATATAGATAGGAAGGAAGACAACTTTTTATTTGGTCTTATGTAAAAGATGCTAAATACTTCTAGCCTTGCTTAGGGCAATTGAAATAACTATCATGAGTGAACTACTCCTTTGACACTTTATCTTCAAATGGCGGTGATCACTGCCTACTAACTTTGGAAGGGAAAGGATATACCTACAATGCCCTTGCAGTGATTGGCTTCACTCTACCTCCTACCCCAGCCAGAGGTGGACGCCCAGTGGGTGACAGGGCCTGATTTGGGCATGGGTACCTGTATTAGTCAGGGTTCTCTTGGGAAACAGAATCAACAGAAGATAACTGTCAACAATATGAGATTTTAAAAGAGTCTCTCATGTAACTGTGGGGATGCACAAGTCCAGGTTCCACAGGCAGGCTGCAAACTAGGGACTCTGATGAAAGGTCCTTGATGAGTTTCTTGGAGAAGTTGGCTGTCCAAAGATGAGCTGGGAAATTCTCTCTGAATGTTAAAATCACTTCCCCTTTTAAGGCAGTTAACTGATTGGATAAAAGCGTCACCCGTGCTGATTCAATCTCCCTGATTGATGCAGATGTAATCAGCCATCCATGCAGTAAACTCATTGGTGATCAAAGTCCATAAATGCTTTTGTATTACAATTAGCCCAGTGCTTGCTGGACCTAACACCTGGACACAATTACCTGGCCGAGTTGACACATTAGCCTAACCATCACAGTCCACCCCTTGTCAGCTCGGCAACCATACACATTACCCTAAACCATACTTAGTATCTAAGTAAAAACAATAACAGACAAGCATACATATTTCTGCCTAGCAATGTTTAACTCCCTTGCATACAACCAGAAACCCATTAATTCTCCACAGAATTGGGTACAAGTCCCTGGGTAATATTCACTCTTAAACTTGACATCCTTAAATATCATGACGTGAGATTAATACAGCTTTTCATATGATAGGGGAAAAGGTTGGGGAAGAAAACAAAGAAATTCCTTTTGTATACATATACAATCATGCTCATAACAAAACAAGGAAGAAGGGTTCATGACCATTACAGTCCTCGTTTCTGTAACTGGTCACGTGGTC
>PVKH010020081.1:0-14682 GCA_004027955.1 Chaetophractus vellerosus | reverse complement strand
AAATGCTCAACATCACTAATGACTAGGGAAATGCAAATCAAAACTACAATGAGATATCATTTCACTCCTATCAGAATGGCCACTATTAAAAAGACAGAGCACTACAAGTGTTGGAGAGGATGTGGAGTGATAGGAACACTTCTTCACTGTTGGTGGGAATGCAGAATGGTACAGCCACTGTGGAGGACTGTTTGGCAGTTCCTAACGAAGTTGAATATAGACTTGCCATGTGACCTGGCAATACCACTACTGGGTATATACTCAGAACTGAGAGCAGTGACATGAACAGACATCTGCACACCGATGTTCATAGCGACATTATTTATGGTTGTCAAAAGTTGGATACAACCCAGGTGTTCATCAACAGATGAATGGATAAACAACCTGTGTTCTATTCACATGAGGGAATATTATGCAGCTATAAGAAGAAATGAAGTCGTAAAGTATATGACAACATGGATGAACCTGGAGGACATTATGTTGCGCGAAGGAAGCCAGACACAAAAGGACAAATACTATATGATTGCATTACTATGAACCAAATATATTGTGTAACATATTGTTTGATTTAAAAAAATTTATATGTATCCAGTACATTTAGTTGAGAAATGTATTTATTCATCTGTGTTTACTTTTTAGTTTTTAACTGTTTATATTTTCAATTATTAAATGTACAAAATAAAGTTATAAAAATGTAAGTTTAGATTTTCTCTTATTTCTGGAACACTTTCTGGGATTACAGATTTAAATGTTAAGTTTTATTCTACTATTTTGTTTTTCTTCCTTGGGGACTCTTGTTTTACATTGTTGGATTTTCTTTGCCTATACTCTATTTCAGCCACTTTCTATTATTACCTATTTCATTTTTATTCTCTTGGTTGTTTTTCTACTATTCTTCAGTATCTTTTTTAAAATTCCATTTGAATCTAGTCTTCTTTAAACACTGTAATTTATTCTTCATTCTTGAGATGGCTTTTTCTTTAATGTCTTACCTGCATTTGATCTCCTATTACATTCTTTTCCTATTGACTCTCTGTGTGTGATACATTTTGATTCCTAGTTTTAAAATATCTGATTCTAAGGTCTGTTTAATATTTATTAATTCCTGATGATATTTAATTTGCTTTGGAGTACATTGTTTTCTTCTGCTCCTTTCAAACTCTTGGTCATCTTGGCTTCCTTCCCTGGACTCCCAGCTTCATCTCAACTCATGGAGACCACTGAGCATGTCTTTGCAAAATCAAGTGAATTTTTTCTAGTTTACCTTTTCACAACGGGTACAACCCTTTGTGACTCCAACTTTATAGAAGGGCCTAGGTTCCAATATGTCATCCTGGAATCACCAAGACCTCATCTATTGTATCCATGGAGGCTGTAAATAGGCCAAGTACCCCAAACTAACCTAGCACAGGTTCTTAAGTGTGCAGCATTAGTTTTCATTTTCCTCTTCATGAGGATGAACATCTCCCTAAGATGTTCCCTTCCTCTGTTGGTGCTTAGCCATGAATTCTCAGCCCCAGATTCCATAGCAGGTGAGGGCTGAGTGTTAGGAAGATGATTAGAACTTCCCACAGGTTCCATCTTGGGCGGATGCTGCTGTCACATACAAATGTTAATGTGTGGGCCTTTCAGGGATGAACATCGCTATGGGGCCCTTCAGCAACTTAGGAAAGGAAAAGTTTTAAATTACTCAGTGTGCTTCATGCACAAAATGGAAAGAAAAACACTGCACAATAGCATTTCACACTTATAAACTGTCTTCAAATGACAAAATACTTTCATAACAGTTTTTCTTCTGCTCTCCCTCTCTCTTCTTTTTTCTTCCTTTCCCAACACTCTGTACCACGTGCTGGAGATATAAGGTGCATAAGTCAAAATCCTTGCCAAATAGCACCTAGTCTAATGTAGAACTAAATAGAAAAAGTAAAAAAAAAAAGTAAGTTATGATATAGTGGCGGTACGAATGTTGTGTTATACTTTTTCTGAAGGCTGCACCTTAAGTGAGCCAGGTATTTTATCCCCATTTTAGAGATGGAAAAAGAGACTCATAAAAATTGCATGTATTACGCAACGTAACAGAATGAGTCCATGGCAGATGGAGACCAGAACTCAGTCCTTCATATGAGGCCTGTGCTCGCTATACCATCATTCATGCATTTGCAGACTCTCCCACACGACACACTGTGTTTAAGAATTTTATAATATAATGGGAGAGAAAGAACATGAATAGATGAGGTATGCTGAGCAAATTACAAAATAAACCAAATGCAGAAATGACCCCAAATTTCCTAATAGAACATGGTAAGAGTGGGAGCAGAGATTGAAAAAGGAAGGTCCTTAGAAAGGAGTGATATTTGAACTGGGCCTGGAAAGAAAGATGAATGGAATAGAAAAAGGCTCTTCCAGGTGGAGTGTCAGAACTGAAAATTCCAGGTCTCTGAGGTGGTGGGGTTCTTAGAGATGAAGCACTCCAGTGCTTTTTCAAACCCTCCAGGGAAACTCTTTAAATTTTATTGTTCAATGTCACAGTCAAGAGCGACATACAAATTAAAACCATGATGAGCAACCACTACATAACTGCTAAAATGAACAGAATGTGGAAGAGAGAAAAACAACAACAACAACAAAAACCTTGACAATTCCAAATGCTGGTGCGGATTCAAAGCAATTAAACTCACATGTTGCCGCTGGGAATGGATAATAAATAATACAATCACTTTAGAAAAGTTTAGCAGTTTTTAAAAAAAATATTTATTTATTTACTTTCATCCATTTTTACCACCCCACCCCCGATTTTTGCTGTTTTTATGTCCATTCATTGGGCAATTCTCTTTGTCTCTTTATCCTCAGAACCTCTGATGTGGGGATGCGCCACCTTAGTTCCTGGTTTTTTGGTGCATCTCCTCTTGGCTCTCCCTTGTGTCACTCTCCTGTTATGTCAACATCTTGCTGTGTGGCTCCCGGGGCCTGAGAACACACCCACGGACAGGGTTTGGCATCCCACGTGCCTTCTACATTTTTATTTTTACCAATACGTCCTGGGGATCGAACCCAGGTGCCTCCATATGGGAGATGGACACCCAACCATTTGAGCCATATCCGCCCCATAGCAGTTTCTTAAAAAGTTAAATATATGCTTACCATATGACTCAGCAATCCCACTCCCAGGTGGGATATCCAAAAGAACTAAAAACCTATGTTTATTTAAAAAAAAAAACAAAAAAAAAACAAAAAAAAAAACCTGTAGTTAAATGTTTACAGCAGCTTTATTCATAGTTGCCCTAAAATGGAAACAAT
The DNA here is from genome assembly GCA_004027955.1 of Chaetophractus vellerosus. Lineage (NCBI taxonomy): Eukaryota > Metazoa > Chordata > Mammalia > Cingulata > Chlamyphoridae > Chaetophractus > Chaetophractus vellerosus. The sequence goes on along the minus strand of PVKH010020081.1, from coordinate 11,385 downwards.
CTAAATGTCCTTCAGTGGGTAAATGGATAAACCTGGTCCATCCACACAATGGAATACTACTCAGCAATGAAAATGGATAGACTATCAATAAACACAGCAACACAATGAATCTCCAATGCATTACATTAAGTGAAAAAAGCCAGATTCAAAAGGCTACGCACTGTATGATTCCATTTACGTGACATTCTGAAAATGGTAAACAGAATGGATAGAAAACAAACCAGTGATTTCCAAGGGCTTGGGTGGGGCTGAGTACAGAGGCACTATACGAAATTTTGGGGTGATATGGAAATAGTCTACATCTTGATTGTGGTGGTGGCTACATGACTTATGTGTTTGTCAAAACTCAGTGCTGGGCTGGCTCGATAGCCCAGTGGATAGGGTGCCGGCATACCACATGGGAGGCCCTGGGTTCGATTCCCGGGGACCTCTCCTAGTGGGCGGACCGCCTTGAGAATGGCAAGCCGCCATGGGCGGGCCAGAGCCGCCGTGGGCAGGGCAAGAAGCTGCCACGGACATGGCAAGAGCCGCCACGGGCAGGGCAGGTCGCCCATGGATGGAGCGCCGCAAGCCACCTGCGAACTGAAAGTCGGCCGTGAACGGACGCAGAGACCGCCCACAAGCGGGGAAAGCCGCGCCTGTGCAGTGACCACTCTCAGCGCATCGCCGCAGCAGGGGGAAGGGGAGATATGTAATAAAATAAATAAATCTTTATAAAAAAAAAAAAAACTCAGTGCTAAATAAAGAGAGGGAAAAAAAACTTCAATACTGAACACTAAAAAGAGAACATTTTATCGTATATAAATTATACCGCAATAAACCTGGCTTTAAATAAATCTTATGGGCAATTACAATTTTCAGAAGTAGAGTTACTTGATATCACCCTCTCTTGTCCCCTGGGCCTCCTCAGCTGAACTGTAGGGCCCCGTAGACATAAACAGACAACTTTACAAACAGTGGGGCTCCTAGAAAGGGATTCCTACCTGCAGTTACTCTCTGGGTTGGTGAAGGAGATGGGACAGACCACCTTGATGGTACAGACCCTGCCCAATGGGCCAACGTTCTCTGCATCACACCTGGAGGCAGGAATGACTGTCATGTGCAGGACTGCAGCCAGATGGCCTCAGAAACAGGTCTGGGCCCAGCTAGAAGAGAAAAGGTGAGACTGGAAATACATCAGGCAGCACTGGAGAAGCTGAATTTTCATGCACTCCACTTGCTCATATGAGCATCTAAATACGGTGTCACACTGGTTACTCCAAATACACTAACCTCGGCAGAAACCTTATTTTTCAGAATGAATTCTCTCACATTTACTTTCAAATTTAAAATTAGTCATCCAGGCTGCTTGTTTGCTCTTCTAGTAATATCTAGACTTTCTTATTTACCTATCATTATGTCATCCATTATCTATATAATAATAAGAGCCATGGCTGAATCCTTTCACGCATATATCCCATTAAAAAAGTCTTTCTTGGGGGCCCGGCTCGATAACCCAGTGGATAGGGTGCCGGCATACCACATGGGAGGCCCCGGGTTCGTTTCCTGGGGACCTCTCCTAGTGGGCAGACCGCCTTGAGAATGGCAAGCTACCATGGGTGGGCCAGAGCCGCTGTGGGCAGGGCAAAAAGCTGCCACGGACAGGGCAAAAGCCGCCACGGGCAGGGCAGGTCGCCCGCAAATGGAGCGCAGCCAGCCACCCGTGAACTGAAAGCCGGCCGTGAATGGAAGCAGAAGCCGCCCACAAGCGGGGAAAGCCGCGCCTGCGCAGTGACCACTCTCGGCGCGTCGCCGCAGCGGGGGGAAGGGGAGATATGTAATAAAATAAATAAATCTTTAAAAAAAAGTCTTTCTTAGAAAAATTTTTTTTTTTTTTAAAGATTTATTTTAAGCGCCGAGAGTGGTCACTGCGCAGGCGCGGCTTTCCCCGCTTGTGGGCGGTCTCTGCGTCCGTTCATGGCCGGCGCTTGCTTCAGTTCGCAGGTGGCTGGCTGCGCTCCATCCGCGGGCGACCTGCCCTGCCCGTGGCGGCTCTTGCCCTGTCCGTGGCAGCTTCTTGCCCTGCCCACGGCGGCTCCGGCCCGCCCATGGCGGCTTGCCATTCTCAAGGCGGTCTGCCCACTAGGAGACGTCCCCGGGAATCGAACCCAGGGCCTCCCATGTGGTATGCCGGCGCCCTATCCACTGGGCTATCGAGCCGGCCCCGGAAAATCTTTTTGATAACGAATAAAGTATCTTTCAGATTTATAAGTTAAAGGGGACTTCTCTACAACAGGGGTTTGCTGATTAGTATGAGTTGTGAGCTATGGCTGGAGGCTTTCCCACATACAGAACGATAAGATTTTCCACTAGTATGTGTTACCTGAGGCTGAGTAAGTGTTGAACCCCAACTGAAAGCTTTTCCACCTTCACGATATTTATAAGGTTTCTCCTCAGCATGACCTCTGGCTGAAGGCTTTCCCACAATCACCACATTCATAGGGTTTCTCACCAATGTGAACTCTCTGGTATAGGAAGCTCTGACTGAAGACTTTCACATTCAATGCATTGATAGGGTTTCTCTCCAGTGTGAACAAGAGTTGAACTCCAACTAAAGGCTTTGCTGCACTCCTTACAAACATAGGATTTTTCTCCAGTGAGAGTACTTAGGTGTTCAGTAAGGTGAGATTTCGAGGGAAAGGCTCTGCTGCATTCATTAGATACACAAGGATTCTCTCCAGTTTGACTCCTATGATGGAGAAAGAGGCTTTAGCTTTGACTGAAAGTCTTGCCACACTGATTGTATTTATGGGGTTTCTCACCTGTGTGAATTCTCTGATGATGGATAAGGCTTTAACTTCGACTGAAAGTTTTCTCACATTGAGTACATTCATGGGGTCTGTCTCCAGTATGAATTCTCTGATGTTGTGTTAACTGAGGGCTCTGCCTGAATGTTTTTCTACATTCATTACATTTGTAAGATTTCTCTCTTGTGTGAATTATATGATGGGGAAAACCCAAAAGGTTTTTCTCCAGTATGAATTATTTGATGGAGAAGGAGGTGGGAATTGAGCCCAAAAGTTTTTCCCACATTCCTTACATTTGAACGATTTATTTCCAGTGTGAACTCCACTGCAGAACAAGACTTGAGCTGTGAGTAAAGGCTTGCCCACACTGACCACATTCATAAGGTTTTTCCCATGTATGACTTCTCTGATGTCTACTTAGGTCTGAATTATTGAATTATATTTGAAGATTTTGCTGCATGTATCATATTTAAAGACTCTCCTTTATTTTATTTTTTTTTAAAGATTTATTTTTATTAATTACATTCCCCCCTGCTTTCTGCTTGCTCTTGTTGTGTGTCCATTCTTGTGTTCCTCTCTGTCTGCTTTGTCTCCCCCCGTTGCGGCGATGCGCCGAGACCGGTCACCGTGCAGGCGGCTTTGTCCCGCTTGTGGGTGGCTTCTGCTTCCATTCACAGCCGGCTCTGCTTCAGTTCGTGGGTGGCTGGCTGCGCTCTGTTCACGGGCGACCTGCCCTGCCCGTGGCAGCTTTGCCCTGTCAGTGGCAGCTTTTTGCCTTGCCCACGGTGGCTTTGCCTTGCCCACGGTGGCTTTGCCCCGCCCACAGCAGCTTGCCCTTCTCAAGGAGGTCTGCCCGCTAGGAGAGGTCCCCAGGAACCGAACCCAGGCTTCCCATGTGGTATACCGGCGCCCTTATCCACTGGGCTATACGGCCGGCCCCTCCTCTATTTTATTTCTTTGAGGTCTAGCAACAGTTTGGTTTGGATTCAAATTTCTATCAAATGTACCACACTCCTGGATTCTTTGTCCTGGAGATCTTTTCTTACACATAACAGCTACTTTTTCATTTTGGGGTGGGGGGGTCTCTTCAAACTCTGCCCAAAAGTATTTCCCCGATGCCCTTCTAGTTTACTGTTATAATCCCAAACCTTCTGCAACTTGGGTGTCTGGTGATTACTCCTTGAGAATCTTCTTGATATCAATTCAAAGGTTTTCTGGTTTTGAATATACTGTTCCTTCTCAGTCTCAATCTCAGAATCTGTTAAATAAAAACATAAATGAATTATTAGAAAATGATGTTCCATCAGGGAGAGTATCCATTATGTGTTGAAAGCACTTATCATACAAAAGATAAGTGCTCCAATATAGAAATGAGTAATAGGAAGATTTCAGAAGTACAGATGGCCAATCAACAGAAGAAAAAGATTCAAGTTCATTATTAATCAAAGAAATGGAAATCAAACAAAATTATGATTTTTTTTCACCAATCAAATTGGCAAATTCATCCATTACACAAATATTTAGAAGGCCAGACTCTGTGATAGGTCAAGAATATAGCTGGTAAGAAGACAAATATATTCTCTGATATCATGAAGCTTAAATTCTATCCAGGTAGACAGATAAGCAAGTAAATTTTTTTTTTTAAATCATAAACAATTTATATGAAGGAGTTCCCACATAGGCTTTGGCCTGAAAGAGAAACAGGCCTCCTTGATTTGCATGATTCAGGCACCACCAGTCTTGGGATGCTGAGATAAGATTTGGTATGTGGCTGGCAGAGAAGCATCCTGTGCTTCAAGGAGTCTATCTGGTATATAGCTGTATATGATAACAGCTAAACAGATCTGTTTTATGCAGGAATGTGAAAAGAACTGAGCCATTAAACCCTAAAGATTTGCTGACTCTATCAAAAGTGTAACTAGTCACTAGCTATTACCTTTGCACATGCGCATACATATTTTCTTTGTTCCAAAGCTAATAAAAAGCCAGGATGTTTTTGGTGGGGGCACTCTTCTTCCCTTTGGGTGGAGGGTCCCCTGACCCCAGCTATCTCTTGTCTTTCTTTCTCATTATTTTCATCCACGGCACATTTTCACGGACCCGGTTTCTGAACATCAACATTTATATATGGAAATATGTGAACCTACATCATGGAGCTCCAATCTAGTCTAAGTGGGCAGAGAAGAACGCCAGGAAGAAGTGAGGTTTAAGCTAAAACCTGAAGATGAAATAAGTTATTAGGGACAAACACAAAAGCTTGGATTGCAACAGAATTAGTCAAGTTCAGGAATTAAAAGAATTTCACTGTAACTAGAGCAAGTACTACATGGAGGAATGGGGAGAGATGGAACAAGGGACAGATCATGGAGGGCACTACAAAAAGGTCAAGAAGTTTGAACATTATTATAAATACTTAAAAATAATAATACCCAGTTGTGGCAGTTTGAGATTATTTTATGAATCCCAAAAAGAGAAAGATTATGTTTGTAAACTAATCTATTCCTCTGGATGTGAAAACCCTTTGATTGTATTAAATTCAGTTGAGGGGCCTTTGAATAGTTTACCTGTTAAGATTGATTTAGGGGAAGCAGATGTGGCTCAAGTGATTGGGCTCCCATCTACCATATAGGAGGTCCAGGGTTCAATTCCCGGGACCTCCTGGTGGAAAACAAGCTGGCCCGCACAGCGAGCTGGCCCGGGTGGAGGGCTAGCTCACACGGAGTGCTGGCCTGTGCAGGAGTGCCGGCCCATGCAAAGAGCTGGCATAGGAAGATGACACAACAAAAGAGAGACAATGAGGGACACAGCAGACCAGGAGCTGAGGTGGCACAAGAGATTGAGCGCCTCTCTCCACTCTGGAAGGTCCCAGGATCGGTTACCAGTGCCACCTAACAAAAACACAAGTAGACACAGAAGAACACACAGAGAGCAGACAGTAAGGGGGAGAGGGATAAATAAATAAATCTTTTTTAAAAATTGATTTAGGCCTTTTGATTTGACTACATGTGTGAATGTGACTCAGATTGAGTCCCCACCCCCAGATGGGTCTGATATAAATGGACACTCACACAGACACAGGAATAGAGAGTGCTGTCATTTTTAATCCTGTCATGTGAAAGAAGGCTCAAACAGCTGAAGCCCCAGGGAGAGATGAGCTATTTGCCTGATACCTTATAGCTGAGACTGATATAGGAGGCCCAGAAAGAAACAAGCCCTATGCCAGGAGAGAAAGAACTACACTATCACTTAAGCACAAAGCCTCAAGAGGTTGGGCCCACGGAGCTCAAAAGGAAAGGGTGAAAGTCAAAAAAAGAAAAAACAAAACAAAAGGAATAAAAAAGAGGAAACGGTGAGCCCGGAGGGAAGGCAGACCAGTCAGAGATTGGTGGCCATCTTACTTCAACATGTGGCAACTGACTTTGGTGAGAAAGCACCTCTTATGGTGCTCTGAGTTAGACTTTTTACAGCCTTGAAACTGTAAGATTCTTTTTTTTTTTTTTTTTACTGGGAGGTTCCGGGGATCGAACCTGGGTCCCTCCATATGGGAGATGGACGCCCAACCATTTGAGCCATATCCACCCCCCGAAACTGTAAGCTTTTATCCCAAATAAACCCCCTTTATAAAAGCCAACAGATTTCTGGTGTTTTGCATCAGCACCTCTTTGGCAGGTTAATACACCAATGTTGATGAGAATCTGAAGAAACAATCCCACTGTTGGTAGAACTACAAATAAATGTGACTTTTAAAAGAGAACACTGGGGGGCCGGCTGTAGCTCAATTGGTAGGGCACTGGTTTACCACGTGGGAGGCCCCGGGTTCAGTTCCCAGGGCCTCCTTGAGCGGGCTGACCGCCTTGAGAAGGCAAGCCGCCATGGCAGGGCAAGCCGCCCACGAGCAGGCAAGGCCGCTGCGCGGTGACCTGACTTGGTGGGTTGCCGCAACGGGGGGGAGACAAGCAAACACAGAAGAACGCAAAAATCAACACAGCAAGAACAAGCAGAAAGGGGGGAGATACATAATTAAAAAAAAAAAAAAAGAGAACATTGGCAATATGTGCCAGAATTGATATTTTATATACCTTTGATCCAAAAATTACTCTTCAAGGAATTTATCCTACAGAAATAGCCACATGCACAAAGAAACGAGTGCCAGGAGTCACTGAGCTCTTTAAAATTCTGAGGAAACAAGAAATAACTTACACCTCCAAAAAGAGTTGATTTTTTAAACCAATTATAGACTACTTATAGAATGGAGTACCATTGTGCCATTAAAATTATATAAAGGAGGGAAGCAGATGTGGCTCAAGTGATTGGCTCCTGTCTACCATATGGGAGGCCCTGAGTTCAGTGCCCAGGGCCTCCCAGTGAGGACAAGCTGGCCCGCACCTGTAGAGAGCTAACGGCCTGCACCCGCAGAGAGCTGGTACAGCAAGCTTGCAACTAAGGAAGACAAGCAGACACAGAGGAAATGCGCAGCAAATGGGCACGGAGAGCAGACAGTGAGCACAAGAGGCAAGGGGGAGTAATAAATAAATAAAAATAAATCTTTTTTAAAAGTTATATCAAGGATATATGATTAAATAAAAAATACCTATGACACATTACAAATTTAAAATTCAGATTATGAAATTATATGGATATTTGTGTGCATGAGATACATGTTTCTTTCTTAAATGTTTACTACAAGTTGCTGGTGAATCCATCATGGCTTGGTGTTTTCTCTTTGGAAAGGTTTTAAATTACTGAGTCAATTTCTTTAATACCTACAGGATTATTTAGCTATATTTTTCTTGTGTTAGTTTTGATAAATTGTATTTTTGTATATTTATATATTTTATCTCAGTGTTCAACAATTTTGGCATAACCTTGTTCAAAATATCTTTTTATTATATGTCTGTAGTATCTGTATGAATGGCTCATTTTTATTTTTATTTTTATTCATTCTCTATTTTATTCTTCTTCAGTTACATTCAGAAAATAGAAAGAGATGACACATGCCCTAACTCCTTTTGAGGTTAATTCATCTTTGATACCAAAACTTGATAACAAATTTCCAAAAGAGGAAATATCAGGCCAATCTCACAATTACAATGTAAACAGTCCTACGTAAAACATTGACAAACCAAAACCAGCAACATGTATCAAGGGTAACACATCATGGACAAGTTGGGTCCAGGGACGTATGACTACCGTTAGAAAATTCAATCAATGTAATACATCACTCGTAGAAAAAGGGAGAAAAATCATATGACCATCTCAACAGATGAAGGAAAAGCTTTTGATAAAATTCAAAACCCATTTCTGATTTAAAAAACAATTCTTAGAGAACTAGGAACAGAAGGAAACTTCCTTGGTATAATATAGGGTTGGTATCTACAAAAACACCTACAGCAAACATTATACTTCATGTAAATATGGAAAGCTTTCTTTCTCTTTGAGATTAGGTGTGGCAGTTTGAGATTTATGAATCCCAAAAAGAAAAAGATTATGTTTGTAAACTAATCTGTTCTGTGTTATATCCTTTGATTGTATTAGATTCAGCTGAGATGTCATTGGTTACCTGTTAAGATTAGGGCTTGGATTCAACCATGTCAGTAAGGCGTGACTCAGGTTGGGTCCCTGCCCCCTTGGTGGGCCTATATAAATGGGCACTCATTCAAGAAGACACAAAGAAGAGAAAGAGAGCTCTGTTATGTTTGATCCTGGGGCCCCGGGGAAGAGATGAGCCATTTGCCTGATAGTTTGCAGCTGAAGAGAACAGAGCAGCTGAGTCCAGAAAGAAACAAGCCTATGCTAGAGTCTGATGTAGGAAGCCCTGAGAGACCAGGCAGAGGTCAGCAGCCATCATGCTTCAATGCATGGCAAGTGACTTTGGTGAGAAAGCAACCTTGAGTTGGACTCTTTAGGGTCTTGTAACTGTAAGCGTCTACCCCAAATAAATATGCTTTATAAAAGCCAGCAGATTTCAGGTACTTTGCACCAGCACCCTTTTGGGAGATGGATACAGAGGGCTAGGACTGCCAACTTCAGCCATGGTAGAAACTGCTTTCAAGGTGTTCTACAACTGAGATGCAGCCCAAGAAAACATCAGAAGAAAACAAATGCATATAAAGCTAAATTAAATGCTAATCTTTCAGGAGCAGTCCTGATCAAAACCCTCCAGCAACAGAGGGAACCAACAAAAGGTAAGGCCTCCGGGGCCCCTGGAAAGCCTCTGGGCTCCCAGCAGTGTGCTTACTGCAAGGAGGATGGGCACTGGAAGCGAGAATGTCCCAGTCTCCAAGAAAAGGAGCACCAAGGACTATGAACCCTGCAACCCCACACCCACAATTTACAAGGGATGAAGATAGCGATCTAGAGTGAGGGGACCCAGGGGCAATTTCCACCTATCAGGAAAGGATCCTAATCACCCACAAAAAACCTCAGCTCTCTTTCCAAGTGGGTGAGAAGTTAATACACATTCTGGTAGATAAAGGAACAAGTTTTTCAGTTTTGAATCAATAGCTTACTCCTGAACTCTGAGTCTGCCACTGGATATTCTCCTGAACCTTAAGTCTGTCTGTTAAGTGCACTCCTGAACAGTAATCTAGAATATGTGTTAAATGTCTGTCTAAACTACTAAATTAGTATGTTTTTTTAAGATTTATTTTTTATTATATATCTCCCCCTTTCTGCTTGTTCTTGCTGTGTTCATTTTTGCGTTCTTCTGTGTCTGCTAGTCTCCCCCCACCGCGGCGACCCGCCGAGTCAGTTCATCATGCGGCGGCCTGCCTGCTCATGGCGGCTTCCCCTGCCCATGGCAGCTTGCCTTCTCGAGGTGGTCTGCCTGCTCAAGGAGGCCCCGGGAACCGAACCCGGGGCCTCCCATGTGGTAAACCGGAGCCCTACCAATTGAGCTACAGCCGGTTCCCTGAATTAGTGTTTAACTGTATTCATACTGCTCAAGTATTCCTAACTGGTTGCTTGTTACCGATAAAAGTATGTCTAAGAACAAGCTTGCATATTATACGCAACACTGATCCCAGAGATTTTTTTTTAAAGATTTATTTATTTCCCTCTCCTTGTTGTTTTACACTCACTGTCTGCTCTCTGTGTGTTCTTCTGTGTCTGCTTGTCTTCTCTTTAGGTGGCACCAGGAACCGATCCTGGGACCTTCCAGAGTGGAGAGAGGCGCTCAATCTCTTGAGCCACCTCAGCTCCCTGGTCTGCTGTGTCTCTTATTGTCTCTCCTCTGTGTCTCTTTCTGTTGCATCATCTTGCTGCGCCAGCTCTCTGCGCGGGCCAGCACTCCGCGTGGACCAGCTCTCTGCTCGGGCCAGTTCACCATGCAGGCCAGGTTGCCTTTCACCAGGAGGCCCTGGGAATCGAACCCTGGACCTCCTATATGGTAGATGGGAGCCCAATCACATGAGCCACATCCACTTCCCCCAGAGGAGATCTTAGAAGCAGTAAAAACCAGAGATATGAAATGATGGAAAACTTGGAGACAGTCATACCAAAGGAGTGAGAATTATAATTAAAATTAGTGAGTTTTATGTTTCTGTTGTAGTATCTAACTCTATTTGTGTTTGTCTGTTTGTTCGGTGTATATTTTCATACCTCCAAATGGTAATATCAAATTAACAAATGAAAATTCTTAAAATAGCACTATTCAAATTGCTAAAAATTAAATAAGCACTTATATGGGTAAATGAATACTCCTGGCGCCCAAATTAGAAAAGCCAAACAGGATAAAAGGGTCATATAAATATCTGACTAAAGAAACTATTTAAAGGGAAAAAGCTAAAAAGGTCCTGAATTCCTCCACAATCTTTCTATAGCCTATCCCACCCCCAGGATCTTCTAACCTTGACTGAACCTTGATTAACCTTGAGTGACTCATTGAAAATTGGTTTAGGAAACTACGGAGGATGGGCTGGGTGTGGATAGATAAGGAAGATGTGAGTTTAGCTCAGAATTCTGTATACCAGGCCTGGAAATCAAAATGAAAGGTACAGAGTAGAGCTTGTGTAGCTCAGTGATTTGAGTGCCTGCTTCCCATGTACGAAGTCTCAGGTTCAATTTCTGGTACCTCCTTTAAAAAAAAAAAAAGGAAAGGAAAAAAATGAAAGAAGCAGAGAGGGTATTAGAGAATAAATCTTGTTTTGCTCAATCAGTCCTGTAATTCCCCAATTAATTTTTCTTTTAGGAGGTACCAGGGATTGAACCCAGGACCTCATACATGGGAAGCAGGTGCTCAACCACTGAGCTACATCCGCTCCCCGATGAGAGTTGTTTTTTTTCGTTCATTTGTTTCTTAGGGGGTACAGGAGATCTAACCCGGGACCTTGTACATGGGAAGCAGGTGCTCAACCACTTGAGCTATATCTGCTCCCTCCAATTAAGTTTTAACATCCTTAAGATGAGAGTAATTAATAACCCAATGGTCAAATTTCAGAAAAAGCCCTTGAAAGGGTGGGTGTACAGCCTTCCCCTGGTGTCCTAAACCCTATAACTTTTTTTTTCCAGTTTGTTTCTGCCTTTCCTCTAGCTACTTTTCTGGAAGAGAAGAGTCCCGTGTCTTTCCAATCTGCCATTTTCCCAGAAGTTTAAGTTCTTA
>PVKH010020080.1:0-14678 GCA_004027955.1 Chaetophractus vellerosus | reverse complement strand
AAGCTACAGCAATAAATGCTATGGTAATACTGTATTTTGTCTAGGAGCCCAAACAGTCTAAGTCTTAACAAACACATCAGATCAACTGCTTGGCAATGGGAAATTCTGATCCACCGCCACGAAAAAAAGAAAAACAACAACAAAAAAACCCTCCCAAATCAATTCCCAAACAGCGTGACAGATTCAGTCTGTTTTTCTCGGAGATCGCAAAGCCAGTTTGTGGGACAGCTGGTCCTGGAACTCAGCATGTGCTCTGTCACAGCTTCCATGCATTAGTGATTGGCTGTTGTCAGGACCCCGTTGTTGATGGGTCACTGGTCCACACTCTGCTGGCAAATTATGTGCTTTTCTTAGAGTAAATGGATCCCATTACTCCCTTGTTAATAATCACTTTCGCATTTGAGAATTCTCACACATTATAGAGACACATTTGTTTGCCAGGTATGAATAAAGAGCCCTTTATAAACGGTGTTGCTGTCTGCAAAGGCCTGAGATATGAAAGCCTTTCTAGGGTGTTTTAAAAGATGAGACTTTCAAATTCAAATTGGGTATTAATTAATACTGGATTTGAACTCCCATCTATATATTCTGAAGCAACTGCCCGTGGTTACTATAAATATGTCCAACTTACCATGTATTTTTAATGATACTAAATTTTAATATTTGCTGTCAGCATGGAATTCCCTTCTGGTGAACCTACTCTATTAGTATTATATTAAAAACAGATTTCCTTGGTTAACAAAAAAAAAATACAGGGCCTTTCCAGATTAAAAAAAATAACTCAGAAATTAGGATGAATTATTAATTTGTAACATCTGTGATTGGGTTATGTTACATTGGGGAAAATCCCAAGAGAAGCAGGGCAGGCAGCCCTCCTGAAAATGACTTCATGTCTAAACTCTCTAGGGACCCAAGGCCAGGCACTGTGTCATCATGGTCTGTCCTTGATAAACTGCTGGATGGGTTCCATGAATTGCAAATGGAAACATTACTGGTGTCACTTACCCTTAAGGATAATATGGTCTGTGCTCCCTTCTCAACAGATATTAGTTTACATTGTATATTATGATTGACAGAGACATGAATCTGTCAACAATCTGTCTTGCAGGGTGTATTTTCCCTCCCATTGAAAACAGCTTTATAAAAGCTTAAAGTCTAATGTTTCTACTTTACCACTATTCCTCACCTCCTTTAAATTCCATAAAAGTCATTTTGGTTTCAATAAAATGGGCAAAAAAGTTCAAGAGAGGTTATTTGCTTTGCATTTTAATCTCTGAAATCTGAAGAGGCTTTCATATAATACATATAATTAGAATCTAAGGTACATGTCATAAAAGCATTATTCACGGAAAGACTTGACTGGTCTTGGACTAGAACCAACCATCTGGGTGATGCCTAAAACGAGCTTTTGAACACATTCCAATATGCCGTTTCTCCTAGATGTTAAAACAGGTAAAGCACTTCTAAATGTATTTTTCAATGTATTTTTGTGGCCTAATGCATTCAGGAATGCAGTGTTTTACAGCCTGATTCAGAACCTTGTCACCGAAAACACCAACATACCCTTTCTCTATTCCATTTTCCTAATTATACATCACTGACTCCTTTCTACTATCAAGTTTCTATAAGGGATTGTGATATTATTTGTAAAAAATCTAAGGCCTCTTAAGTATGCAGATTCATTTTATAAAATATAATTAAAAGACTGAAATACATAAATCAAATTTCACTTAACACATGCAAATCCAATTTCTTTTTATGCAGTTCAAAAGAGTCCCCTAAACTCTTACCAGCCCCTTAATTCAGAATGACTTGGCCTAAGGTTTTTCACAATAGAAAATGCTCTGGTCTTGGTAGATTAGTGATCAACCTTCTTTTCCTTATTATTCGTTTACACCATAATAATATGACCAGATTACAAAATGTTTTAATGAAATTTACTTTTTACTTTAAAATTTCTTACCACTTCCAAGCAGTCGATGATCTTCGTTAATTTATCCTCAGGTAAATTCTTCAGCAAGGATACACTTCAAAATTAAATGAAATGTCTATTTAACTCTCCTTCCTGTATTAAACTATAAGTACTGACAGACACAGATTTTAAAATCTTTACATCCATTAAAAGTATATAAAGTACTTTTTCCAAAGCAAATTTCCAAATATACCATGTGTAAATAACAATTTCAAACAAATGGGAAATCATGTATGTACAAACAGACATCTATCACAGGCAAATAAAAAGAGCAAGATACCAGAAATGGGGGGGGGGGGAGAATTGGTCTGTTGGGGGAATTTTTTTTTTTTACATTTGTTGTTGGTTTTCAAAGTGGATCACATCCAGAACTGTGTCCTTCTCCACATCGCAATATATCCTTTTAGCATGGGCAAGGAACTCTGCTTCCGGTGGAGGGCCAAATTTATCTAAATCCTTGTAAATTACATAAAGAATGAATGCAGGGTGGCATGGGAATTAGTATAGAAATTATCTTGAATTATTACTCTTACTGTACCGTCTTTTAAAATTACTGGTAGCCAGATGCATAAAATAGAAACATTTTTAAAGATAATAATATATGGAGAATGAAATAAAATACCGAAACCTATTATTAAAATAAAATCAGAAATTCCACTCCAACCATCATGATTAAACTTTCAAGTGTTCTCTTCTACTTTACCCCAAGTTTAGTCAGGACTATAAATAGCTTCTATAAGATAAACGCTTCTTTTTTTACCATTTAAAACGTGACCATCCTAAGGGAAAAAAGATGCTACTCCCAAAACACACGACTGGATGTGGTTTTGGAAAAGGTGGAGAGCTCCAGTATGACTGCTGCCCATAATACCCAGAGGCAAGTGCACAAGAGTGTCTGCAACAGAATCCTTCATAATTGCTAAAAAAAAAAAAAATCCCTGAACACAACCCCAACAGGAGAATGGAAAAGCACACTATAGTAGAGCCATGTAATAAACTCTACACCAGGAGAAAAAATGAACTGACCAACATCAATGAATCTTAGAAAAAAATAGTGAGCGACAAATGAATCACAAAAATAACACTGGTGGTCCTCTCCCACCCCAGTTGTAGTCCTTCTGTGGTCCGGGGCTTCTTCAGGGATGAGGCCGTTACAGTGGCTGAATGCAGTTGGTGGGAAAATGAAATGGTAATGATGAGCTTGGGTGTAAAAGATAAAATACATAAAAATTTTTTTGAAAACTAGGAATAGGATGAAAGTGAAAGATTGGGATATTAAAAACAATAAAATAAGATAAAAATAACACCATTTTTCAAAAATCAAGCTAGATGCAAAATTACTAAGAAAAAAACAAGGGAATGATTACTAAGCTTCGGAATGCAGACCATTCCCAAGGAGAGGATGAGGGGATGGCTGGGAAATGACATATGAGGGCACATGGGAACTTCAATAAGAATGCTAACTTTCTGTTCCTTAGGTTGGGCAGCAGCTTCATGAGAGTTCATTTTACTAATAGATTTTATATATACACGTGTGCTACCTGTCTTCTTTTATGTATAGCACATGCTTCATAGTAAAAAATTGTGAATGGAAGAAGAAGGAGCTCAGTGTATATAAAGAAAAAAAAGGGGAAATGATATATCTTCCTGATATATCTTCCTATTGATGAGACGGTAATAGGGCAAACTGAATTTGTCATTGATTGATGCACGCCCACCATGAAAGTTCTCCTTCTGGTGCAAATATGGGCTCCATAATGCTAGTAAAAATGCTCTCCTGTAATCCTTTCAATTTTCAGGTGGGTGGGGACAGAGATGAGGAAAATTACTTTGTCTGTCTTCCGTCTATGAAGGCAGAGAATAGGTTTATCTTGTTCACCACTGAATCCACAATGTTTAGTGCCTGGCAATAAGTATTTTTGAATGAACAAATGAATGATATGGAAGGAAGGAAAGAGTCAAGTGGGGGGAGGGTGCAAGGGAGTGGAAGGAAGGAGGGAAAAAGGAAAGAAAGAAGGAAGGAAGGAAAACGTGTTAGTAAATTATCTAAGCCTCCACCAAGATAGAACATATTAGACTCCAAGTGAATGGACAGCCCTGCCTAGGGGTTTCCATCTTGTCTCTGAGACATGTAAACACAAAACCTTGGGCACTGGTTTGTTTACTCCTCATTTTCGGGCCCTTGCATAGGTGTGGCTCAATAGCTTTAAATACTGACCTGTGTTGCTCAGTTGTTGGATTTTGAGAGCATCTATATTCAAGTAAACCCCACAAAATGATGCCAACGCAGTGGCTGGGCATATTGGTAAAGCACTGTTTGTCATTACTGCAGCTCTCTGCCAGGAAGCATGATGGCCTCTGAGAGGATCAATCAGCTAGATTCTATGTGAGAAATCAACCCACGCAACGTTCTACTTATTAACAATGTGCTCATCTAATGTTTATTGAGACTTCATCAGATGCTAGACACTGTGCAGTCCTAAATCAGGTTATACTTATCATACAAAATCAATGGCTTTTCAGGCTAGTTATCCAATATAAAAGCATTTTGCTTAAAAAGAATTTAAAATTTTTTTGGAAATCATACGATTTATTCTGTTACACTACTTATTATAGATAGCATTATATTACAATATGCATCAAATTTTCAGAGACTATCAAAAATCCCACAGAAGGTACACAAAGAGTTTAAATATGGAACTGATACTCTTTTTTTGTTTTTAATCTTTAACTGGCTTTTGCAGTTAAATAGGCATTTAAGTTGTTTCCCTAAAATCGATGTGTCCAAGCTATAACTGATTGTGGTGCAAGCCACAAAACACATGTGTTTCAAGTATACATGTCATCATGACAAGTATAGTTAACCTTTCTGACAAATTAATTTGCTATACATAATAGTAATTTAGAAGATTATGCAAATAAGAAAAAGAATGCCTTAGGTAAAGTAAGAAAAGCAAAATGAATTAATTTTAATATGATACCAGGCAAAGCATTATAAGAAACATTATTTTTTGCTACCCACTTCCAAATCACAGACTGTCTTTCAAAGTCAACTGAGCAATACAAGTGAATATTTAGAGTTTTTGTGCACGTTTTTAATAAATTTAAACACTCCGACTCCATCAATTCAAGGGCAAAAATAGAGAAATAAATAGCACAGGTCTAAATGGAATTAAATATCATTTTTTACATATAGTGGCGTTTATTGCAAAGTAACACCTTTGTTCTTTTGGTTTAGTCATGTGGAAAATGCTTAAAAGCAAGAAGCTATGGTAAAATAACTATTTCGATAAAATGTTGGTAAAATTATGAGAAGCCCATCAAAACATTTTATGGCTTCCAAAGCTGAAGTTCTTTGTTTATTTTCCAAAATCAACCTATCTACAATATGAATATACAATCTTCTACTGTTTCCCCCAATGTGTTTTTCTTACCTTCTGAGGAAGTTTCTGTACTGTTCATCTCTAGCTTGGGCAGTCCTTCTCATTATATTCTGGAATACCTCACGATCTAGTGCCCAAGTTTTAACATTGGTAGTAGCTTTAGAAAGATAAAATAATAATAATAAAACAGTGTTTAACCCCAATCTTAAGAAAACATTCCAAAATACAATAGTATATAAATGAATGAATTTTGAGAGAGAAAAAAATTTAAATTAGAGACATTAAAGGCGAGCTTAACATTAGGAAAGGAAGAGGAGCAGAAGTAGCAGCTTTAAAGAAACTAGTTGAAATTATGGTTGTAAGATTAAAAAGGAGTAATGAGAGCCTTCAACATACATTAAAATGCAAAGTGCTGCTTTACCAAACTTTAGAGTGAATTAAAATTATCTTGAGATTCTTGTTAAAAATACAGATCTCTGGGTCCTATCCCCAGGGATTCTAATTTCAGTTTGGAATGGAGTCTGGTAATCTGCATTTTTTTCAAATACCTGAGCAATGCTGACACATATAACCCAGCCCCACGTATTGAGAAACACCACATCTAAATAATGCATAAGAAAACTCAAGATGGATATTCTATGGCCATCTCCATGAAAAAGGTCAATAAAAACAGGAATCCCAAGGAGGAACAAGTAAACTAATCCCAGAAGTCATTCATGAAAACTTGCACTAATCTAATATATATATCCATTTTGATATTTATACATTTTCATTATGTTAATTAATTTTCCTGGCTTATAACATAGTCAGTACTTTGTGGAGAATAGAAAGAAAACATTCTGGATGAACCAAAGGTAGATGTCTACATGATTAAAAGTGAAGTGGTGGTTAAAGTAAATATTAAATTATTCAATTTAAAGCCATTTTCATATTTTCTATTCAGGTAACTGAGGGTATGTTCTTTGTAACTGGAATCATTTAGACAGATGCTTCAATATAAACTATCCTTTTATAAGCAGTGCATTTCTCTGAAGAACAAATCAGAAAAATAGAAGACAAAAAGACTCTAAATCAGAATGTAATAGTTACTTAACTAGATTATCTTTACCATTGTAAAACAATTCAAAGAAACAGCATTTCATCTTCAGTTACCTTTCACAGAGGCAGTCCTTGTGCAATTATATAAAATGGCAAGTTCCCCAAATGTGGTCCACATAGGGATGGATGACAATAATTTCTCCCCTTGAAACACCTCTAGTCGGCCCTCTATTAAATAGAATTTGAGAAAAACACACATAATCAAAATTTGCCTAGATTTCACACACACAAAAAACTAAAACAATCAGAAGCACACAAAGCATCCAGGTAAGGTATCTTATCCTTCTCACTATAATATAGTGTCTAAGAATGCAGACTTTTTGACACCAGGTTGCTTCAGTTCAAATCCTAGTTTGAACTTCAACAAAGTTACATCTGTGCCTAAGATTCCTCATGGATAAATGAGGACAATAATACCCACTTCATACGGTTGTTGTGAGAATTCAATGAGTTAATACAGGTAAAGAACTGGGAATAATGGCTAGCACACGGTAAATGCTATGTGGGTCAGCTGTTGTTAATATTATCATGATTACAAAGCCCTTTCCCTAAAGCAGTGGATAGTGGTTTGTTTAAAATTCATTCTACTCCATAAAGAACATGGTGCATGGAACTCTATTTCTCATAGCAGGAGCACACAGTGACTGCTTATCTTGAAAGCACAGCACAGCTGGTGACACTGACAGAAGGACAACTTGTCATAAGTGATAATACACTGGCTCTAGAGTCAGACTGCCTGTCCCTGAGTTCTAGCTCCACTAGTTTTGGGGTGTGTATCTTGAGCAAGTTACTTCACTGTGTCTCAGTTGTTATCTAACCCTTTTAGGGCTACTGAATAAATAAATGGAAATCACTAAGTGAGTGATTAATGCTTGGCACTAATCTTTATAAGGCAAAGATGCAGAAAAGCAGAGCATCAGGCAACCTCTTCACAATTCTTTTGTCCTGGCAAGTTTCTTTTCTCCTCCTTCCAAAAGAATGCAAACAAAATCTTACCTAACCAAAATCATATGCAAAAAGGTCTTAAACTCTTAAAAGGAGAAAAATGGTTTAAGTCTTCAATTTCCTTGAAGAATTAAAGTCTTTCCTCCTCCCAATTCACCATTAAGTAGCTCTCGGTCATCTCTATCCATTCATTCATTCAACGAATCTGATCTGAGTACCTACATAGTGCCAAGAACTGTTCTAGGTACCAGAGAGGCAGAATGGACAAGAGAGAAAAGATACTTATTCTGATAAAACTTGCATTCTAGAAAAAAAGCAAAATTCTGTTTTAGTTCCAAGTCTTACAGATAAGAGATGCAATTTAATAATTTCTCATTACAACTAAATTCTATTCTATCAAAACCACTTTTTGGTACTGTCAAGTTAACATAATGGATCTTCCTAGATTTCAGTTTTTTTTCTAATTGGTTATGGCCCATAGGACTTGAGCTGTACTGAAGAACTGTATGGAATATAAAAAGTTTAAACAAAATATGCTTTTACTATTTGCTATTCATGCTATAATCTATAAGGGAGACATTTTTAATTACTTTTATTAATTTGCTCAATCAGACAATTAAATAAGGCAATTCAGTCTTTAGATAACACCATAATTAATTCAAATAAGAAACTATCTAATTTTCATTTCTATGATCCCAATGGCTAAATCAATGTTGACTTCTGTTAAACCTCCTCTCTCCCCAAGAAGAAAGATGAACTGACATGAGTTTCTCTCTCTCCTAGAAGGTTCAATAAATATATATTGACATAATGACCTATCTTCTCTTGCCAGAATGCTCTAGTTTGCTAAAGAAGAAACGAAATGGCTAAGAGACAATTTGCAAGAGGGAAAAATTGCTCTGAATCATCTGTGCCTAAAAACTTGGAGGTTGGTTAAATTCATTCACTACTTGGGAATAATAACATCCTGGAAACGGCTGTATAAATTAAAAGGTGCCAACCAAGATGTATATGGCAAATAATATACCAATAATTACAAAACTGGCATGTTTGAAGAATTGAAGTATATAAAAAAATCTTGTATATGCTATAAATAGAGTAATACATGTTTATTAGTTTGGATCAGCAACTTCTGCCCTATACCTAAGGCCTCAAGGAAACCCAAATAATAAAAGCTTAGAGTATCAGGAACTATAATGCAAAACAAAAGGCCATGGCACATCTCTGGTTACCACTCCATTTGGGTAAGCCAGTTTAACTTCTTTCCCTAAAACTCCAAAAGTTGGGGCACATTCTGAGTTTGACAGAGCATTCAATAACCTTAGGCACTGTTCACATAATTTCTTGCTTCTTTATCTTAAGAAATAAGTGACTATCCAGTGTAAGATCTGCACATATGTAATGCATTTGAGAAACAAATCCTTTGCCTATCTGACCATTATGAACCTCCCAGCATGTAAACATGTTCAAGTGACCATAAATAAAGAAAAACCATTTAAATGGTTCTAAAAGTATCAGTTTGAATCTTAAGGCCTTTCACTTGATATGTCGATTGGTTAAAATGTCTGAATTATCTTTTGAAATCATTGGTATATAACTGAAATATTTCAAAGAACCATCAAAATAACAGTTTTGTTCCTAATACAACTACCTAAAAATGTTAACATAAGCAACAGGCTTTTGAATAGAAACACCATTTGGTGGTTGTTGAGTACGTGAGATTGTGATTAAAAAGTGTGGAGTCCTGAGTCAGATTGCTTACGTGTGCATTTTACCTCCATCAGTTATACGCTGTGTGGCCTTGGGTTAGTAACTTAACCTCTCTGTGACACAAGGAGTAATATGGAGATACTAACAGTCCAGCATCACAGGGTGGTGAGATGAAATGAGACCTCTCTATTAAGGGGTCAACAGGATGACTGATATATAGAAAGCATTCAGTGACTATTAAGTATTATCATCATCATGATTAGATCAACAATATTTCTCTAGTTCCTGAATTCAATCTGTTATATTTTCTATAAATAGAGTAACTGGTGGTGTGTTTTTATAAATGTTTGGAAAAAATGTTAGACAATAGGCAAAATAGTTGTTATAGGATAACGGGAAATCTGCAAAACCCACCTGCCAGCACAAAGATATGGTTGCCTGGTTCTCCTTGCTTAATAATATAACTCCCTTGCTGGTAGTTTCTCCCATACATGCATTCCACCATGTCTTTGATCTGCTGAGGATCCAGTCTCTTCAGAAACTGATTTTTATTAAGTGCATCCATAATGAGCTTCTTCTCACTGGTGTGATGGAAAAGAGATGTTAGTTACAATGAATGAAATCCTTGTTTTGCTATTTAGAGGCACTTTATTCTGATTCTTGATGTTACTAACTACATACTTCCTACTTTCAGTGAGGACAAGCATTTTTTTCTAGATCCACCAAACACTTTGCCCTTATCATTACCACATGTTACATGTAAAACGTTTGCAAATATTTTTCTGGTCATTATTACACCGAAGTTGGTGTCATTCCTAATTTTCATCATCACAAATGTAGTGTTCCTCAAGATCCCTAGATGCCCTAAAAGTGGACACATGATTTTGAGATGCAAAGTAAATCTAGTTGATAGAAGTTGTATCAAGCGTCAGCAGCACAGTACTATTCACTGATGTATGCTTGCAGGCACAGTGTCTATGGTACTAGTTATATCTTATTTTAACCCTCACTACTGCCCTATGAAATAATCACTATTCCTATTTTGTGCATAAGCAGACTGAAAGGTAAGAAGCAACTTCTCCATCACAGGAATTAAACCTAAGTCTGTAATTCTGAAGTCTGTGCTGTTTCCATTCCACCCTGTTGCCTCTCCTGCGGTGGAGAAGTCCATTCCCTTGGAGCTCATTAGGTCTTATCTGACATAAAGGGTGATGATGTTAGCCAGGGTATGCCTAGGCTTTTATTTCTAGGTATGTCTAGACTAAACAGACCTGCATTTTTAATCTCACAGCTTACTCATTCTCCAAATCCAAGATCTACCTTGTTGATAATGCTAGAACACTCTGCTTTCTTTTGGAAAGGAAATAGCTCAAAATAGTTACCCAATCTTCATTATAATAAATTTTAAATGTTTTAATTAATACCTTTTATATTAATTATGGATAACATAGCATTATTGAGCTGGAAGAAAAGATGCCTTGTAGGCCCAAAGGCCAAGTCAGAAATTTTGCACATTTATTCTCACTCATAACATCAGCATGATTCTTTATAATAAGGTTTTTTCTGTTTTTCTTTCAAACTCTCTCCCATCACTAACATCACTCTTTGAAAACTGGTTATCTTTTTCAATACCAAATATTTCCAAACACAAGACAAAATTTCATGACATCTGATACTTCCTTCCTGAGGCTCTCTACCAAATAATTAGACTACATGAAACAGACTCTGCTCCACCACACAAGGATTCCTGCTTTCTTACAGTAACTCCATCATCACCAGACCCTTCTTTGAGTACCTTTGAGAATTTCCTCCCTCCTCCCTCTAATCTATCACCTTGCCAACTTTCTTTACAAAATATCACTATTATCCATTGTATTTTCTATTATCAAGGATATTACCACAATCCATTCTGAATCATATTATCATATTCATCTTGCTAAAAAAAACTGACTTCATCCTGACCCTATTCTTCCTTTATCTAGTAAAATTGAAAATTTATTCAATTAATATATACTGAGAGCATACCTATGCTGGGTGATATTCTCCGTATAAGTGGTACAACAGTGAACAATACCAAAAAAACCCCAGCCCTGACCGACTTTTCAGGCTAGTATAACAAACATCCTATCCAATGTTTCCTCACTGCCCACATACCCCAATTTCCCAAAATTATGTTCCAAGAAATGCTATTTCTTTATAAACAAAAGCAGGCTGAATTTAAAACATTTTGGGAATTCACAGTCCACAATTTACAGGTTTAAAGATGTCTTGCAATAAATAAATCTGTTTAAAACAATGCTTACCAAATCTTATGCCATTTTTATGTCTTTTCTCTTGTTTTGGCTTAGTGTCTATCAACATTCTAGATGGAAGTATTGAGAAATTACCTTTTGCCTATAGAAAAAATCAAAATTCCACAATTTGGTATTCAGGCTATCCCACCAGCAAAAATCATATCACATGGTGAAATATTCAAAGATTTCCTCCAGAGATCAGGAATTGGACACTTTAATGAGACACTGAAGTCCAAGAAAATTTAAAAAGTTGAACATGAAAGAAATAAAAAGAAGGAAAAAGCAAAGAGAGAAGAAAAAATATAGGTGAACATAGGAAAACAAGAAGTAAAAGTTCCATTCCTTCCAAAAGCAATGGTTGGGTATGCGAAAACTTCAAAAGAAAGTATAGCTAAACTGTCAAAACTAATAAATGATTTCAAGTATCTCACTGAATACAAGTTCAATATACAAATTCAATTGTGTTTCTGTATTCCAGCATGAAAGAAATAGAAAACGAATTTTTAAAGGCATCATTTACAAAAGAATGGCAAACATTAACCACAGAGGATTATATCTAACAAAGATATGTAAGACCTCTACAAATAAAAGTACAAAATATTATTTAGAGAAATGAAAGAAAATCTAAATAAATGGAAGGTCATGGATGGAAAGTCTAAATGTTTTCACGGTGCTAATTTTATTCAAATTGATCAGGGTCAATGAAATCCCAGTCAATATTCTGGAAAAAAAATAATGAAAATTGACTAGCTGATTCTAAAACTCATATGGTCATTAAAAAAAAGCTCAAGAATGGTCATTGAGATGTTAAAGGAAAAAAAAGAAGAACAAAATTGGAAGATTTAAAGTTATGAAAATCAAGAATTAATATAAATCAAAATAATTATGAGAAAATACTGTTGGCATAGGAATGGGCAAAAAAACTTTTGGAATAGAACAGAAAGTTCAGAAACCAACCGACACATACACAGATACTGATTTATGATAAGAGTTACACTATAAAGGTATGGGACGGGGACAGAAATCATCAGCAAATAGACACATTAAAAAATGCTCACCTTGTTCATTATAAAGGAAAAGCAAACTAAAGCCACAATGAGATATCACGACATGCTCACCAGAATGGCTAAAATGAAAAAGCCTGACAAGATGGAGGATGTGTAACTTAACACTCATTCACTGCTGGTAGGGGTATAAATTTGTTCAACCACTTTGGAAAATAGTTTAGCAATCCATGTTAAATCTGAACATACATATCATGTGCTACTCAGCAATTCCACTCCTAGGTTTTCGCTAAACACAAGAACAACCAAATGTCCATCAAGAGTAGAATGGATAAATAAATTATGATACAATCATGCAATGCAATGCTATAGAGCAATGGAAATTAATGAACTACTGTGTACAATGGCACAAATGAATCTCACACAGAAATGATGAGCAATAAACCAGATTCAACAGAGTACATACTCTATAATTCCATTAATATAAAGTTCAAAAATAGACAAACATAATCTATGATAATAGTAACACAGAGAGTAGCTGCCTTCGGGGCCAGTAACGGGTGGAGCCTGGAAGAGGGGATGAGGGGGTTTCTGGAGGGCTGGTAACACTCTATTTCCTGGTCTCTTTGGTGGTCACAAGGGTGTGTTCACTTTGTAAAAATTCATCAAGTGGCTAGTTCATGATTTGGGTACTTCAATAAATTCATTAAAAAAAGAAGTGGATGGCTTGGGATTCAGAAAATCCTAGAAGCAAAATATCAACTCTGCCACTTCCTAGGTGCGTGACCTTGAGCAAGTTATCTAACTTCTCTGAATTTCAGATTCCTCATCTGTGACAAGTCATAGTAATCATCAGGTAATATATCAATAAATGCTTTAAAAATGTAGCAGCAGTAGTAGTTGGCAGTGATAATAGTTACAGTGTGGTGCTTTGGGGGACGAGTTGGATGAGGAATGATCTAGAAACCAAAGAGAAAACAAAGAAGCACTGCCAAGACCTTGTGCTCAGTTCAAAGTTCCTCCAGTAGGGCTGGATTTCTTACTCACGTCGGTCAAAGGCAGCATGTGTGATCCTCGTGGCTTTAGTCTTTTATACCCCCAACTTACAAAATCAACATTCCTTTAAGCAATAAATTCTTGTTCCCCTAAATTGCTTCAGGAAGTTTAATTAATCAAAGTCCACTGACAGTTCTCAACGTCCTGGGCCCTCAATCGTCCTTCTTTGCTCCTGTGTATTAGGCGCCAACGTTCTCACTGTTTCTGTCTGAGCACAGCATGTGTCTTGCAACCTTCTTTGCATAAGGCACTTTTTAATCTATCAAGGATTTCTTGTGAATTTCTTTCATATCTATCATGAGGCCTCAGCAACTTTACTTGAGTGGCATTTTACTGCTTAAATATACATACAAATAGAAAGCAAACTGCGGAGCATATTTATTAAGTGTACAAGAGCTGATGCTAGAATGCCAGAGATTGATCCCCCAATTCTGCCACTTGGTATGAAAACTTGGGCAAGTCACTTAATCTCACCATGCATAAATTTCCTCAGCTGTAAAACGACAATAAAAACAGTCCACTAGTCACAAGGTTTCTATAATAATGAAAGCAATTAACTATATAAAGCACTAAGAACATGCCCGGCATGTAAAATGTACTGTATAAGGGTATTACAAAAGCAGCAAGTTACCAGCAACTTCTAAACCTTTAAGTTAGGACAGCTCTCAAAACTGTATTCGTATAGCCTGCCTTTATTTAAAGGAAGAATGAAACAAACAAACAAAAGTGTAACCTCACAGATCACAGAAAATTATGGTGGCTCTTTTGGTTTGCAGGTGACCAACATGCTCCAAAGTTGAGCAAAGTAAGCTATTTGTACTTTGTTGCCCTGCCTAGGGTATCATAGGCCTCTGGATCCTGTATCTCCTCCAGGCACCGTGAAGCTCATCAGCTCTGCTCTAAGGGGATCTCGGCTTGGAGATTAAGCTAAGAAAAGAGGCTATATTTTCTAAATGTTCTCACATAGCTATACTGTTGGCATATATTTATCCTTCAGAGCGAAGTACCGTAATTTAGAAGCCTGCAAATTAAGGGCTGTTTTAAGATTGCTCAATATTCCTCAGTTGCCCCCAAAGTCCAGACTCCTTTGTTCACCATACAAGGGTCTACTTGATCAGTACCTGACTAAAATATCAAATGTGACAGCTAGCACTCATTCTCAGGACTACACTGAAGACCAGAAACCTTTTAAACTCACATACTCTTCTTCACAAAC
>PVKH010020079.1:0-14679 GCA_004027955.1 Chaetophractus vellerosus | reverse complement strand
GAGAGCAAGTCCTATTTCTACTTCAAATAACATTTTTGAGTTCATTTCATGTTAGACACTATGCCAGATGTCTTCATATTTACTAGGTTATATAGTCCTAGATTGTGAGCAACAGAAAGCCAGGTATTTCATCAGATTCACCATCACATCCTCTGTAGAGCCATAAACTGGAATTTGGACACTCCTGGCAAGTTCCACAATCGAGTCATTCAAATAGCTTTCATTAGCACGGTGTGGATCCCAGATGAATATTAATAAAATGTTTATTTTCTCATTTCAGCTAATTAATCTTACTAAGGAGAAAATAAGCTCTTGTAACATGTGAGTTTGTAACACCTATCTTAAATGTAAAATCTTTTCAAAATATATAAAAATTATAGGCCCTCCTTCTTCCAGTGTCCAGATAAAGTTCTGAATCTCAGGGCTCAGAACAGGGTCTGAAACATCAATGACCAAACCAAAAATCAGCCCTGTGAAGTAGGGCTCACCCATTGCCATTTAGCTACTGCTAGTCATAAAAATCACAACCCTATGTGTTTTATCTACTCTATTCCCATTTTGCAGGTGAAAGAGATGAAAATTAGACAAATTAAATAACTTACTGTGGTAGTTTGATATTATTTATGAATTCCAAAAAGAGATATTGATTATGTTTGTAAACTGGTCTGTTCCTCTGGGCATGATACACTTTGATTGTATTAGATTCAGCTGAGATGCCTTTGATTAAATTATGTTAAGATTAGGGCTTTGATCTGACCACATCATTAGGGCATCTCAGTTTGAGTCCTCACCCCCTTTGTAGGCTATATATATGGACACACACAGAAGTAGACATTCAAAGAAGATACACAGAGGGAGACACAGCTCCATAGACATGGCAGCAGCCCTGGCAAGACCACTGAGCCATTTACAGCTGACCTAGTGAAGAGACCAGTGCAGCTGAGCCCAGAAAGAAACAGGCCCTGGGAAGAGAGACGAGCCCTATGCCAGCCTACAGCTGAGATCAGAAGAAGCTGGACCCATGGAACCTTAAAAGGAAAGAGGAAGGCTGAATCCTTGCAGACGTCACCTGCCATCTTGTGTCAACACGTGGCAACAGACCTTGGGTGAGAAAATACGTCCTATGGTTCCTTGAGTTGGACTCTTTAGGGCCTTGTAATTGTAAGCTTCCAACCCAAATAAATACTCTTTATAAAAACCAACAGATTTCTGGTACTTTGCACCGGCACTCCTTTTGCTGACTAATACACTTGCCGACATCACAAGGTTAGTATATGGTGGAGTCAGGACTAAAAATTAAATTAAAAAAAATATAGACTGTCTTCAGAGCCACATTCTTGTAGAAAATACCATCTATCTTCATAATCAGTACTTTGGAAATGCCTCCCGTTTTAAACAGTTTGGATCTTGAAGATGAAACCTGCTAGGCTCATGGTGACCCATTTCTGTTTCTTCTCAATCCCAAAGGAAAATCAATGGCTAGGAGTGGCATCCAGGCCCTTCACAAATGTGTGTTGTATTTTAACACATCTTGCATACTCATACTCTTCTCCTTGACACTGTCCCCAAACCCTGGAATGGAAGAGAATAGGTGGAAACCAAGCATAGAATCTGAAGACAAATTCAATCAATCATCAAAAATGCCAGGGATGGAATTGCAGCTGCCTGAATTTCTGCCTGAAGTCTTGAAAAACATTTGTCTGAAGAAATAATAGAGTTAATATCATATAAGTTCAGTGAAGAGAGACATGCCGAGAAGGCAGAAAGAGAAATCCATCAAGGTGAAAAGTGATCAAGACTATTCTGCCAGAAGCACTGACTTACAGCCGACTGGCAGAGGCAGCCCATGCCCATCCAGGGAGGGGTATTCAGCTCACTCGACACACAGATTCCCTGTGCCTCTTGCTTCTCTACTTCTTTTCCCTTTCCAAACTACAAAGTGCCCATTGCACTGCTCAGTAACACCTTCATCACTCAAAGGGCAAGGAAAAGCAAGAGAGGATGAAAGGGATGATGAAATTCAAATCCCTTCTGGCAGTTCTGGACCTGGGCCCAAATTTGAATTTCATTACTCAGTGTAGCCAGACCTGGGGCACAAGCTAGGAGAGAAGAGTGTTCCTTGTGGTCCCCCTCAGATCTTCTGCTTGAGGGGGCCCAGGATGGACCCACAACGCCTGTTCTTTGTGGGATTCTTGGCATCACATGACTCTGGCCTAGAGAAGTCAACAACCATAGTGGGGTGTGTCTGTTTTATCTGATTATTTGGAATCCTAATTCCTGAACCTACCTCCACCCTACTCCTTTATGGTGGCTTAGCCCCATGATAAGGCTGACCTTACTTATGGTTATTCTTTAAATATATATACATATATATATGTATATATATTTAACTAGGGGACGTGCATGAGATTAAAAAAAAATTCAAACAACCCCTCACCAATCCTTCTAGATCCCCTTCTCAGAAATAATCTCTGTGTCTTGTGCATTTGTACAGGGAAACTTTATAATTTATAACAATACAAATGACAGCATATTATATACAATGATACAGCAATCTGTTCCCATGGCCAGTGGTTGTATATAGACAGATATAACCATCTATTTTCAGGTGGCTGTAATCTATTTTACTATTATAAGCAGGGTGAATTACAGTGAGGTTATAGCTATGAATCAATTTGACATTTTCAAAGTGCTAGAGAAATATGTAATCATTTATTGTTTGTTTTTAGTAATGGGATTAAAATTTTATTTCAGTCTCCATAAAGACTTTTTACACAAAAATGAATGGCTTACACTACCAGCTGTTGTATAATGGCACTTAATTAGCTAGAGGAATTATGAAGGGGGAAACAGTTTACCACAGCTCCTTCCAATCTAAGCCAGGGGCTGATTTAAGCAGTTTATAAAGGACAATATTGTTATTTACTGTGCACAGTAGACAAAGAAGAAAGTGGTACCAACTGCCCATGCTCACCATAACACCACCCCAGTTCCAGGAAAGGATACCTTTATGGCATTTTCCCTTAGGATGGATGTGCCTGGTAACAAATGCATCTTTCATGACCCTCCTTGGTACTTGACTCAATTTACCACCAAGGATCCTGT
This sequence comes from Chaetophractus vellerosus, assembly GCA_004027955.1. NCBI lineage: Eukaryota > Metazoa > Chordata > Mammalia > Cingulata > Chlamyphoridae > Chaetophractus > Chaetophractus vellerosus. The sequence goes on along the minus strand of PVKH010020079.1, from coordinate 11,574 downwards.
TTGGGAGGAGGAGTCAGAAGAATAAGATCAAGACTCACAGAATTAGGAAAACAAGATACAGGAAATTCATGAGACTACTCTCCTGTGGAGGTTAGTTCTAAAGGCCGTGCACAGGATAAAAATTGTATATAGTCAAATAATCCTTAAAAATCCCTTGGAGATACACTACTTTGTTGATATATAGTTTCTTAAAGTCCAACAGAACAAATCACTGATTCTTCAGCTGAGGTCCTCGTGTTTAAAGGCCACACTACAGGACTAATTTAAACCATCGAACACAAGAATCATCTTCCATCCGTGGTGTGCTCATGCTATAAGAGGCCCTTGGAGAAAGAGGGAAAAGCCAGAACCACTGCTGGGTCACAGGACACATGCCTAGTGGCCATCTCCCAGCCCTCACCTACTCCACCCCCCTTTTCTATAGTGTGCAGATGCTTCAGTGTGTTTCCATTCCACAGCCCATACCCTAAACTGGAAACCAAGAATAAGAATTCCAGCTGCTTACCAGCGAGGGAATTCTCAGTGGCAGGGCTCCCTCCTCCTGGGGTGGAAAAATACCCCACAGTCCAGCAGAACAGATTTGTCTCTCCTCTCTGACACTGACCTGGCCTGAGCAGTTGGCCTAGCCAGAAGACCACAGGAGGACAAGATGGGATCATTTCCCCTGCTCTGTCGGTCATTTGCTGAAAGTCTTTGTTGTGTCTGAGCCTGTGTTCCCATGATATATATATCAACTCGCTCCATAATCACCAACACTATTAACTTACATTTCTCCTGCTTTCCACCTCTCCCTGCTCTCATTTTGCCTGTTGAGTTTGGTTGAATATCTAAAAGTAATAAACTTAAAAAATGAAACCGCACTCTTCAAAAACCAAGGTCCCAGACTTGTGACTAATGTTCACACATTTTATATTGCCTCCCACTCTTGCCCATCAGAGCCTCTAAGAATCTCTCTCCCCTAAGATTACAATATGAGAATCAGGTGCTTACTTTTCACTGGATTTGAATGACCCAGTGATAGAAGTGGAGGCCTAATCATTATATTAGGCTGAATAACTATATCTTCCTTTGTGAGAAATTCACTAATACTTAGGATCAACATTTTTATGAGCAAGTTATGCTGACCAGTACAAAGTTATTTCTACATTATTGTGCATTCTAATTAAAACATATTCAGTATCTGACTTATTTCTCCTTTTCCAAGACAAAATCATTTTTAAATAATATTCTGAAGGAAAATCAGCATACATTGAAACTGCTTTAATTTCTTCTCCTCCCAGTGTGAGATAATCTCAAATAAAACCTTATAAAGTTTCCTATACAGACGCAAGAGAGACTTGTGAGTCATGGAAATGCACTATCAAGAGAAAATGTTTGTTTGCAAAGTACATTTTATTCTCAGCTAGACCTGATGACTGCCAGCAAATCTCATTTAGCCTAACAACTTAAACAGAGAGCCTTACACAAGCTATGCTCTGTGAAAGTACTTCCCCCAATTTTGTCTTTGGAATACTGTATCCACAGATTTTTATAGGTATTCGGCCAAATAAGTTTGAGAAACATTTGAAAACAAGCTAACAGTTTCAGTTATGACAAGACTTCTCATATCCTTTAGTATGCCAGTAGTCACGGTATGTCTCCAAAAGAAGGATATAATAAATATAAACACTGCTTTGAAAATCTATATCTAGTCACAGCACCCTTTGACCAAAACATCTCATGGGACTACCATTCCATGGAGCAGATTTTGGAAAATGCTGCCCTGTTGAATAAATTGGATGAGCAAGGGTAAGAATGTTCCAGAAACAACAGACTACAAGATCAGTATCAACAACTATCATCTTTCCCAAGTCCATTTACAGGCTTGGCTCTATGTGAGAAGGCAGTAAATGCTTTTGAGCGGTCTAGGACCACATTGGATAGGGTTAGTTACTAAAGATGACTTCCAGAGGAAAAAGAAGCTACCAGAAGTCAATGTGCAAAAGCTACAATGGGTCCTGGGAAAGGAAAGAGACAGAAGAAAAATTAGAGATGAAATGGGACCAAAAACAGGAAAATAAAAAACAGGATAGGGTACAAGCAGAAAAAGTGGAGCAGTGTAGTTAATTTCACATATTCTTTGTGCATCCACAGGCATTCACTACTGGGTAGATTGTCATATTTTGCTGGGCCAGAGATCTTCTACTTAGGGTGTTGCCTTTCACAGAGCCCTTACCAGCCTCCTCCCAATTTCTTTGTTATCCTCCCCAGCTAATCAAAGGTTGGCCAAATGATAAATCTTCCTGAAAATCTTACCTTGTCCCAGTCTCTGACCAATCCAGTTGCAGGTCCAAAGCATATACCCACAGCTTATAATATGTATCTCCCCAAGACTCAAGATCAGCATGCTGGTGCCAGTTAGAACAAGGAGTAGAACCCCAGAAATGACTACCTGGCATCTGTAATCCTCCTACATTGATGAACTTCAAACGACACTCACTTCTCCATTTGCAGGATTCTCCTTCAGAAGAAGGAAACAACCCTACCAACACCTTGATTTTGGACATCTAGACTCCAGAACTGTGGGAGAATACATTTCTGCTGTTTTTAGCCACCCAGTATGTAGTACTTTGTTAAGGCAGCCCTAGGAAACTAATACAGTTGGGGAGAGCTTCAGGCTCCACTGTGTCTTCATTTTATTCGAACGAGAACACAAACATAATCATTATGTCCCTGTGGAGTTTTCTTTTTCCCATGAAGATTAGGAAGACAATACACCCACTCCCTTAACCACGTACTGCCATCACAAGATGGGCAGCTCAGGGTGGGGAGCAGGCATGGACTTGGAGAAGAACTTAGGATTTGGGGAAAGGGAGAGCTAATTTGGCAATCCATTTCATCTTGGTATTTCTGAGATTCAACAATGCTAAGACTTTTTTTATTCACATCTTTATGGTATTTTTTGTATGTTTCTCTTCCTTAACTTATAACTTAAAGATCAGTGTTTTGGGGCCTTCTTTTTCTATGCATGAGCCTCCTGGGAAATTTCTTCCACTCACAGGACATTGAATACTCCAAGTTGATGATGCCCCAATTTTTGTTTCTAGCATAGACCTGTGTTTCTAGCATAGACCTGTCTTCTGAACTTCAGATTCAAAGGTCCAAATGCTTTATGATCATCCTCCCTGAACATCCCATAGGTCCGTCACATTCACCACATTCAACCTCGAACTATCTTCCCCCAAAATTGGAACCTCCTCTCTTATCCCCACTCACATAAGCACCAAGGCTGGAATGCAGGCATCATACTAACCCCTTCCTTTTTTCCTACCAGGACATCTGATCCCAGCACACCAGTCACATACTGTCTCCTAAATCTTTCTCAGACTTGCCTCCCCCTTCTTTCCATCCTCTTAGCTTCACCTCAGGTGAAGAAACATCCTGCCCTAAGTAAATAATTTCATCGGCCTACTTCCAGATCTCTCCAGCACACCCTCCAGACCATCCTTCACATAATCCTGGCTGGCCCTAGAGAAATTTTTTTTAAATAAGTAAGAGTAAAAATAACATATATTTAAAGGTATCATTATATAAGCAATATATGAAAACAGTGGGGAATTCATGCTGGATTGACAAGTGTGGCCAATTAGATTATTGGCCCCTACTTCACTGCTCTGTTATATGGCTTTGCAGTCCAACCAATAGAAACAGAGTGTGATCCTCACTAGTTGACTTTGGCCTCAGCTATGGGCCCCATGCTGGTTAAGTGAATGAGGGTGGAAGGGACAATGTGGCAATGCAGAGTCCAACATTTAAAAGCCCTTCATGTTTCTACTTACCCTCTTGCATCTCTGCCATTTCCATGAGAAGAACATGATCCCAGTCCTCCACTGGTCCAAGGCAGATAAGAGACATGTGACCCAAACCACAGCTTGGAGCTGCCCATAGACATGAGAGTGAACCAAATACATGTCACTGAGATTTTATGGTTAACTATTAGCAATAGCTAGTTGATATATATTTACACAGATACAGATTTTCTAATGGAATCTTTCTGTTTCTTTTTCATTTATTGTATACTGGATATCTTTCTATGTCAGCAAAAAAATAAAAATAAAAGAAAGGAGGCATCACAGCTCCCACATGTAATAGTGAAAAACGGGCCTTCCTGTAAGTTCAAATGAAACTTAAACACTTATCAGTGAAGATGCTTTTATTTACAAATGACAGAAACATTGAACTAAACTGACAAACAAAAGAAAATTTATTATATCATATAACAGAAAGAGTAAAGATGGGGCCGGCTGTGCTGGTCCAGCACCCTGCATCCTTCTGTTCCTTGGCTCTGCCATCCTTAGTGCTGGCTTTGGGCCACAGCAGCTCCCAGCATGACATCCAGATATGGTCACATCCAGAAGAGAGGAGCTGTCTCCTTCTGTTGTGTCTTTTGTTATGCAGAAAAAAGTATTTCCAGAATTCCCTAGGAGACTTCCCTTAACACCTCAATGGACAGACTAGGTTATATGCCCATTCCTTGTGCCAAGCACAATTATCAGCCCCAACACTAAAAGTGACAAATTAATAAAACACACAGGGTTCACCTCCAGGAGCTTATCCTTTAGTAAGATGATAATATATCTTGATACTTTTCTCAAGAATATTGTAATTTTCCCTACTTGTAGTAGTAGGAGTAATATTTTAAATGAGTATCTAGTTTAGGGAAAAATTCAAAGGAGAAGAAAGACAGAGACTATAGTTAAGGCAAAAGCTATCACCAATAATGGTATTTCAAGACTAAGAGGTAGCTTTCTTCTCCCAATGTTTCCATAGTATGATTATTTGCAAAGCTGATCATGTTTGAAAGCAAATCTATGGTTCCATTCTGGGATCCAGATCTCTTACTATGCCTTAGAGCAATGGAAGAAAGAAAAATAAGTAGAGAACTGTTAGTGGGATAAAGGACATGGAAGGAAACATCCAGGAAGTTAACAGAAGAACATAGGCCAAAGGACAGCAGGAAATATTCGTTCTTCACAACACCCAGAGAGAATTGGCACAGAAGATTTTTGGAGATTCCAAGTAAAAACACTTAGCCTTGACTCCCAAGAGAAACTAACACTCTCTTCTTGTTCCAGAGGGAAAAAAAGTAACCTTCAAAATCATCTGAATCACATGCCAGTGTTTCAGGTATCCCCTCACCCACCACTAGTATGCTCAGGTCTATGACTGATACAAATACAATATATGTAAAGAAGAGAAGCTGAGATGGGGTGGGGAGGGGAGGGGAGGAGCAGAGATTGGGATAGATTGAATCTAGAAGGCTAGACTTGAAACTGGGTTCTGCTTCTTACCAGCTATGGGGCTTGGGCCAGCTAATGCTTCTTAAACTCAGCTTCCTTATTAGGTAAAATTAGAAGAATCCCAGCTTGAGAGTTTTTGTTTGGTTGTGAGAATTATACAGTAACATATGTGAATGCTGCTTGTGAATACTAGTGCGGTGTTCTCCTTCCTCTGGATAGCAGGCCATGAGTTGGCTACACAGACTTGCTTCTATTCTGGGCCCAGATGATGATAGCAATTACTGTCCAGGGCTCTTCCCTGCCTTGGAGATACCATCTGTTCTGCAGCGCTGTGAACTCTCAGACCCCTGTGGTTCCAGCACAATGTGGTACAAGGATATTGGGCATGGTTCACACTAGGGGAAAGAAACCTCTTTGTATAACCATATGGGAAGTCCCCAAGGTCATTTGTTTCAGGAAGCACTGGAGCAAAGTGGAATAAGATTTTAGGTTGTTTACAGAAGAACAGAATGACCCTGACTCTGTCATCACTCAACAGAGACTGAAATCTTTATTGCAGGCTGCCACCATCTTCAAAGCTGTCTCAAGTAATCTCTGGAAGTTTATCTTAAAAGGCCAATTCTCCCACATTCTTCCCCTGAATGATACAAAAATCATGAGAACCCCGTCATATTTTCTAAAAGGTAAATATTAAATATTTATGCATATCTGTGTCATACTGGCCAAACACTTCTGGCCTTTGATGGCTTGACTGACTTGAATGAGACCTAGACTGACTTGTATGAGGACCAGATCAGCTACCCAGAGTCCCACACAGATACTCATACCTTCTATACCTTCTATTTCACCCATCACATTGGTTGGAAAGATTTTTTTTTTTAAAGTGCTACAGCATCTTGATAACAGAGAAATTTCTACAAAACGATATTGGCTTTCCATGTTTCTGTAGCACTCTTCATTTGCAATGTCCAGAGAGGAGAGCTCTTATAGAGATCACTCCTCCTGACATGTGGCATCATAAGTTTTGGTTTGCAGAGCTAGTATTTCATGTCTTCCTTATTCCGGAGGCCAATTCTGCTGTTCAGGGTACTGGGGGTACTCAGGTCATAGACCATGGTCTCTTGCTGGCCATGGTTGTGGCAGACTGAATTATGCAGGGAAGAGAAAATGTTTCAACTCAGTTATGATTTTCTAAAGTTAATTAATCTATGAGTAGTTTATTGAGGCATTTCCACTCCTTGGAAATGACATGACAAGGATTAAGTATTTCCCAAGTAATTGTCCCCAATAATGATATGTCAGATTCTCATTTCTTATCCAGTAATTTAAGGAAGATTCCATAAATCTCTAATCTAGTTGAAAATTTTATTTTTATATCCCATTCAAAATTCTTGCGTTGTTTCCATTGCATTTTAGCCTTATAATTGGAGTGGCTCAAAATGTTCCACTTTTTACACACCTATCTGTTCTAGATTCTTACTCCTGCATTGTTAGGGTAGGGAAGAAGGATAGGAGGGGGATTATTTATCTATTGCTGTACAATGAATGGCCCCATAACAAAGTGAGTTAAATAATAATAGTTTTTTAATTATATTAAACAGTTTCTCTGGGTTAAGAATTCACAGGTAATTTATCTGGGTGTTTCTGGCTTAGGGTCACACATGAGGTGGCAGTCAGATGTTGAATGGAGCTGAAGGCTTCACCTTCAAGATGGCTCCCTCACACGGCTGGCATGGTGGTACTGGCTGGTGGTGGATACCACAGTTTCTCTCCACATGGGCCTTTCCAGAGGGTTACCTAAGTGTCCTCACAATATGATGGTCAGCTTCCCCTGGAGCAAGCACCCAAAAAACCAAGTTGGGAGCTATAATTCTCTTCATAACCTAGCCTAGCAAGTAGTACTTTGTTTCTTCCACAAGAGTGTGATTACCAAGAGGTGATGATTATCATGGGCAATCCTTGAGGCTGGTTGCCAGAGTTGGAAAAGACAAATGTCCCCTTACTTGAGAGAGGTCTTACTTCTCTTCCTTTTGGTTTTCTCTTTTTCTACTACCACTGACCATCAGTGTCTTCTGTGTGGTAGATGTCCTAATACTGACTCTCTTGTAGAGTCAATTAGAGTTTCTCTGAAGGGGCCTGTGGGGCCCCCCACTGCAGAGCCCCCTCACTTGGCAGATTTGACTCTGGTTCAGCCACTTCTATCATGTCCCCAGCATCTCACAGACTTTGGCTACCAAGGTCCCTAAAATCCAAGCAGCTTCCCTCCTTCTGTGGTATCCATCCAGCTCCTTGGAAAAGTCATGGTTCCTTGTAGCTTGCAGGCTCTCCACTGTTGCCATATCTCTCTGTTCCACTTCTCCCTCCAGTTGTCTTTTGCTCTACTCAGATAGGCACAGAAGCATAAGAGCAAGCTGTCCAAAGGGAACCAAATGTAATCCCAGTCCTCCCTTCTTGAAAGCACCTACTATCTTAACAGATTCTCTTGGAACCCCACCCCTACCTCCTTGTCAGGGGGTGAGGGAAAATTCTCCCAGAATCCTAGAGAACTGTGATGACTTTTTCTCTCTCAGCCTTCTCTGGAAGACAGTGGTGATTGGTGAAAATTGGACTAATCTGACCACTCTCTTAATAAACATGCTCTTCAAGGAGTTTGAAGACTATGGGGGCGGGGGGTGGTGTTTAGCAACCTTGGTTTTCAGTTTTGAAACTTGGCCACAATTTAATGACTACAAGAAAAGTTCTACCCAAGTAAAGCATAAATAATATTTAACTCTCCATGTAAAATAATCATATGCAATTTAGAATAAGATTTAGTTTATACTTGGTCTTCTCTCCTCCTCCCATGACATTTTAGAATACTTCTCTAATATTTGGAGAAGGGAGTACTTCAAGTGTACCTAAGAAGCTTCCTTGAAGACTTAAACTAGACCAAGAAAGTAGGCAGATTGTATCTCCAATATCAGATCTTATGATTTTCATTGGCTACCTGGAAAACTGTATTGATGATTGCAAGAATAACACTGGGCTCAGTGGAAAAGTAAGCCTTGAACAATTAGCAATGTCTGTTAGGGTTGCAAAAGAGAGGGAAGGGTCAACAGGAACACTCAATATTTGCCAACCTTAATCTACACTCTTCTGATATTCCAAAGGGAATTTTAAAATTTTGTTCATATTTTCCTCCTATAAAGAGAATTTTTCTAAAACTTGGGGGCCAGATATTTGTACTTCCGTTGTCCTTGAACAGCCCCTATCCCTGTGTCTGTACCCACCAACACATATCTAATAAGCACAACTTTTATTTTCAAATTTTTACCCAAAAATTCTTTAACTTTTATTTCAGACAGCATTACACATTCTGTGTATCTTTAGCCCAGACTCTGGGACCTGAGTTAAATCCAATCAAGTTACAATGAGTTTCTAAAACGATGTTCCAATTATCTTGCACAGGATTGTCAATTGTAAAGCCCATGAATAATTCCTTCCAATTCAAAGTTTTATTTCACTTTGACATCAGTCTGGAGTCTGTTTCAACCTATCTCTGAACATCTCGTGAAGAGCAAATTTCCAGGAAAGTTCACAAGACTTCCTCTTAATTGAATTCCAAAGGTACAAGTTTTGCCACAATAGGTTTTAAGCAATCCAATAAAAGGACTGACTGGCTAAAATAAAGGGACATAAATTTGCTCTCAAATTTGAGAAAATACTATTTCTCACCCTTTTTTAGTCAGAATCAGGTAATAGCATTACTGCCTTCTTCCTCTCCATAATAGCCAGTTATTTATCAGCATCCTAAAGATGCAGAACAATGGTATCCTATTCCCCTGACTCACTCCTTTTTTCCCCCTCATTTATGGAGGGGAGAGATCTTTGATAAAACATGGTAGAGGAAGAGATACTGAAATAGTAGAATACTTATCAAAGTTAAGCAATGACAAGACACCAAGAAAGGTATTTGATGGCTTGCAGATGCTCTGGACTCCACAGACTTGGAATGCCTAATGTCTACTTCTCTGATAAGTTCCTCTTGCTACCCTTCCAGGATGGAGTCAGAAACAGTGGGAATCATGGCCTTGAGGACCATGTGGCCACTTCCAAAGTAAAGTCTAGAATCTAGAGTTGGGAGCCAGTGCAGAAGTATAAAAAGAAGGTGGAAAACAAAGAAAGATTAGGGAGAAAGGCATATGGAAATCCCCCATATTTTTTATTTAATATATATGTAATCTAAGTATCTTTAAAGAAATTCAAAATTATATTATAAAAAAAAATAGATAAGGACAGATGAAAAAAAATTGGGGGACCAGCAAAAGGATTCAGTGATATGCTACAGTGACAGACTCTGTAAACATGTTATGGAAAAGTTATAAAGCCCATTTAGCACCCTCCTTTGGACACTGTGTATGCTGGCAATTAGATGATAAAATTATTCTTTTCTTTCAGTTAGCCACCTGTACCAGTTTGTCCTGCCAGATACCACAGGTATAATCAAGGAGTTTGTCTTAGTTTGCCAAAGGACTGCTGATGCAAAGTTCCAGAAATGTGTTGGATTTTATATAGGGGATTTATTAGGGGTAACATCTTATTTCCAAGGCCTTGAAATTTCCAAATCAAGGCATCAGCAGAGATGCTTTCTTAGGGTCCTGCCACATGGCAAAGCAAGATGGCCACCGATCTCTACCCAGGTGTCTGCCTTCCCCTCCAGAATCTACCATCTCTCAGAGCTCAGATGTGAGCAACCAGGCATAAAGCTTGTCTCTTTCTGGTCTCCTCTCAGTCTCGGCTGCTCTGCTTTCTTCCTTACTTCAGCTGTGAGCTATCAGGCACATGGCAGGGCTCCTCTCCTGAGGTCCTGTGGGAACTGTCAGCCCTCAGGGCTCCTCAGATTTTCCTGCAGTCTTCTCTTACACATGACAGGATCATCTCTCTCTCTCTCTCTGTCTGTCTGCTTATATCAGACCCAGCAATAAGGCAGAGACCCAAGCTGGCTCATGCCTCACCGATGTAGTCCAATCAAAAGGCCCCACACCCACAGGAAAGGATTAGTTCAAAAACATAATCTTTCTCTTTATGGGATTTGTGAAAGAACTTCAAACTGTCACAAGGTTGTACAAGGAAACTAACCTGCTAGGTTCCGTGAGGCCCAAAGTTGACTTTGAAGATACACTTTGAATGGACCCCATTTGGCTGTAGGTACTGCTTTTCTTAGCACCTTCAACATCAACCATCCACCCACCCACAGGCAAGTGCTTGGGCAAGCTCTTAAAGAAACTCTCCCACCATACTTCCTTAATCTGGCATAATCCTCTTGCCTCTCTTTCTCAAACCTACAGTCTTGCCTGACCCAAATGTTAATCCTTTTGCTTTGGATCAGCTCAAACCTCATTGCTGGACCTTTTAGAGTTGATGCTTTGGACTATCCTTTGGTTTGTTTCCCAGCCATTACCTTAGTTTCTTGTCTCAATTCCTCTTTTCTCTGCTCTCAGCTGAGACACACAGCCTGGACAGAGTGGAAGGACTCCTTGGTAACAAGAAGATATGTACAGTCACATTCCTGAAATATTGTAAATTTCCTCATTACTATATATCTTGGGCCAATACTGTGGGTAAAAAAAAATTAAAAATCAGTCATCTCCTTGTTATGCCCCCCTCTACCTCACATATAAGGTGTGGATGAAGTACTGAGTAGCACATTAGACTGAGTTTGTTTTTTCCATTAAATTATCTTGTAGAACATTCTTTCAATCAGTTATAGAATCTGTTTGTCCAAGACTATGTTTATATAACAATGAATTAACAAGTTGGAAATAAACCCATCAATTAAAGCCTGGTCTTTATCTTGCCAGATCATTCTGATTTTTTTCCCAATGAGTTGACTGAACTGGTTTCTTTTGAAAACAAGACACATAGCTTGAAAGTGAGTTAGTTTTGTTTGGCAGCATGATGAGTTTATTATAAAACAAACACTGGAAAAAGGGAGAATAAGGATGTATTTAAAAACAAAACAAACAAAAAATTAGGCCCTTATGACTCACGTAGTAATGGGATACAATCTTTGGTGTTTATATTTAGAGAGAATATGGTGAATTTCCCATGCAATGTAAGAAAACTGTAATAACATATGATAGTGTAGAGATAGTCATAGAAAGACATCCTTAATTAACACCATTCAAATGCTGAGTCATTTGAGAGGCATCAGTTATTCATTTGGAAAGATGTCCAAGAATTGTAACAAATCAGCATCATTTGTTGGGAGTTTTCTCTGTGCACAGCAATGTAATGACAGCTCCTGTGGGAAAAG
>PVKH010020078.1:0-14686 GCA_004027955.1 Chaetophractus vellerosus | reverse complement strand
CGGGAGGGGGGGACATGTGAGGAGGCGGTAGGCTGAGATCTGTAACTAGAGGGTGCAGCAAGTGTGTTAAATCTTTAGGTTATCTGCAGCAAGCAGATTTGGTGTTTTGGGATTGATCCAAACCTTTTCCACCCCCAAGAGAGACTTGTATACAGCTCCCATCATTTTATGATGTTTTTGGCGATCTACAAAAACTTGACATACTGAAGAAAAAAATCCAGGTTGGAAAGCGAATCAAGCCTTGGTTTTCAGGTCAAAGACATTTTATTGAGCTCAATAAGCAGCTGCACAATGTCAGAGAGCCTGCTCTTTCTTGTGTAGTGGGATGGAGCCCAGCCCAGGCTTGTTTCCATGCCAGGGCACTTCTGCCCTAGACAGCACTCTAATGAAAAAAAGACAGAAAGAGCAGGTCAGGAGAGCCACTGAGACCCTCTGATAAAGCATCATCTCTGAAGGCTGATGTGTCTACATCTACAGCATGAGTTATACTTTACAATCTCCCATGATGTGGAAAAAGGAAATGAACCTTAGGTTAATATTTCATCTCCTTATTTTAAATTGATATTTTATATGTGTTTTTAAAATGTGCATAATGAATTAGAACAACAGACTGATATGAAATAATAAATACATATTTATGGAGGCATGTATAATTCTTTTATTGATAGGGAAACATAGAGTCAAATGATCATAAGAAGAGGACAAGGTGGATGGGGAAAGCATTACTGGCAGAGTAGCTCTCTAAAAATTGCTCAAAGCAAATTTCTTGAATTTTCATAGTGATCAGGCTTAAGTTTACTGTAGGGAAGAGGGAAGGAAAAGGGAAAAGGGGAGAAGAAGATGAACGCTCCTTTCCACAGGTGAAATCTTTCTTCGAGAATAAATCTTTAAACAGAACGTGCAGTCCATCCATCTGCCTCATCCTCATCTCCTGGGCATACCCTACTTACTTTGGTGTGAACAAGGTTAATTCTCCAGGTAATAACCTGTTAACCACAAGAAACAAGATCTGGAGCAAAGAGTACCTTGTGCAGTCAGTGGAGGGTACCAAGCACAGAAGTTGAGGAAAATACAACTGCAGAATGTGGCCATCAATCTTCTTGGGTGGTATCAATCTGTGAGCACAGGAGACTGACCTCACAATCGACAATGAAGATATCAGTTCAAGATCACAGTCTGAAACAGGTGGCCCCACTGGCTGGGTCCAGCCTGTAGACATGTTTTGTTTGACCACAGGTGTTATGAAATCTTTAGTTTATGGTAAATATTTATATCTGAGGAGATTTCACACAAAAATATTCATATTTCTGGCTTCTATTAAGAAATGGAAACCTAAAAATAATGGGCCCACATTCCTGGATGGCCACCATGGGTTGGAGATGAGTATTAACCTCTTTATGAAGAGAGCTTCTCACTTTTGTCTCATTCTTACAAAGATCGCTTCACGCATTTATGCTTATTCCCACTGTTCCGAGTTCACAGATGTAGCAGCACCACAGAATGCTGAGAGAACTCAGGAAGGCAGAAAAGAAACCCAGCATGATCAGTCCTTTGCCACAGTCCACCCATCAGCCCCATTGCCTACCGTGTATCTGCAACGTGCCAAGCGCTGTTCAAGGAGTTGGTGATAGGAATAATGAAAAGCAAACAGAAAAATTATGGTGCCTGCTTCCAGCGAACTTATATTCAAGTTGAGAAAATTGGACAATAAATCAATAAATATTAGTTAGTGGTGATAATGACAATGAACATAATATCTAATATATTTTTGTTTGTTTGAGGTACAGGGACTGGGGATTGAAGCCTGGACATTGTATGTGGGAAGCTGGCGCTCAACCACTGAGCCATATCAGTTCCCCCGAGTTGTCTTTTTTTTTTTTTTCATTTGTTTGCTTGTTGTTTGTGTTTCTGTTTTTAGGAAGCACAGGGGACCAAACCTGGAACCTCCCATGTGGGAAGCGGGCACTCAACTGCTTGAACCCATCCACTCCCAATAAGTCAATAAATATTAGTAGTTAATGGTGATAATAATATCTAATATTTTTTAATGCTTATAATGGGCCAGTAATGATTCTAACTTCGTATATACATACTGATTCCTATAGAAATCCAATGAGAAAGAAATAATTATATCCTCTTTTTAAAATAGGAAATTGAGTCATGAAGCTAAGCAAAACATTTAAAGTCACACAACTAACATGTGATGACATAATAATTGACCCCTGAATTCTGGCTTCGGAGGCAAGGCATATAACCCCTGTACCATACTATTGAGTCCTAAGCAGTATGGTGAAGCAGGCTGATGAGATAGAGAGGGACTTGGAAGCTATTTTAGATCAGAGGTCAAGAAAAGCCTCTCTCAGGAAGTGACACTTAAGCTTATATGTGAAGGACACAACCATGTAAAAACTGGGAGAAGGGGGTAGTAGACAAAAGAAGGGCTAATGCAAAGGCCCAAAATTGGAAAGAGTTTGGCTTATTCAGGAACTGAAATGAGGTGACCAGGGTGGCTATAACTTGATGGGAGAGCAAGAGTGAGGGATAGAGAGGGAGAGAATAACAGACTTGAGATTGAAGAGCAGAACCAATGTTCTGTCCAGGCTTTGTAAGTCAGGGTATAGGATTTAGATATTACTTCATTTAGTAACCTGTCTTAGTTTGCCAGGGCTACTCTGAAAACTCCACACAATACATTGGCTTAAACAACAAGAATTTATGATCTCATGGTTTTGGAGGCTAGAAGTCCAACATCAAGGTATTGGCAGGGCTTGCTTTCTTTGGGAGTCTGTAGCATTCTGGCAGTCCTCCATCACCTGGTGGTCTCTCTTTCTGGCTTCTCTTACTTCTGACTTCATCTGACTTCTATTCACTGACTGCGTCTGAATTTTCCTTCACTTAGGAGGAATCCAATCTTATCAATTAAGGTCTAGCCTGATTCAATTTGGCCTCATCTCATTTGAAGATCCTATTGACAAATGAGTGAACACCTTAAATAATAATAACATCTTCAAATGTCCTATTTACAAATGGGTTCACAACCACAGGAATGCAGATTAAGACTTGTACCTGTCTTTTGTGGGATGCATGTTTTAATCTCCAACAAAATCATTGGGGAATTTTAGGTAGAGGGGTGACATAATCTGCTTTGGATTCCAAAAACATGATATGCTCATGTTTACCTGGGTCTACAAGGCTCCTTATAAATGGGTCTTAATTTATGTCTTTAGCCTCAACTCCCTCCATTTCTCCTTTACCCACTCTCTGCTCTAGCTCTAGCATTCTAATACTTAGCATTGTGCTCTAAACTAGCTCTCAGGACCAAAAAAAAGCTCATATTTATACCATCTGCCAATTTTGTGGTGTAAATACTTTCATATAGCCGCTTTCAATAGTTTAACAATCAACTTGTAGAGTTCCTGAATATTTAACAATCATCTCTTTGGGAACCACCTCCAGGTGACTTCAATACGCCTTCATTCTAAATAGTTTGACCTGAAGTTCACTGGTCCTTACATTGTATGCTGTTCTCTCCACCTGTAAAGTTTAACAACATTAGAGCTGCTGTCAAGAGCAAAAGCTTTGACTTCAGATGAGCTTGGATCTAAGTTCCAGCTTTGTAAATTATGAGCCATGAGATCTTAGAAAATTTACTTCTGTAAACATCTGTAACTCCACTTATAACATGGGAGTGACCAAAGACCATACTTGACTGAATTTTCACAAGGATCAAATGAAAAAATGTAACAAAAGCCAATTAGCAGAATGTCTGGAATATTATATTTACTTCATATGCAAGTTTGTTATTACTCATCTACTCACTCTCAAAAACCCATACCTAGGTGCTGGGGAAAGCTATACAGATTTAAAGTTTGCTCTGTAATACCCTGTCTTTTGAGAGTTCGGACTCCTACCTGTTTCTCCCTATTTCTAAGCTACCCGCCACATGATCCACACCAGAGTCTTTTTCTCTTAGGCGATAAAGGAATTACTCAGTGATATAAGAAGGGAACAGTGGCTTAAGCTATGAACATCTATTTCATAATGGAGTTTCTTGATGAATGGAAGGACTTGAAGACTTTAACTGTGGAAGTTTCTTAAACATATTTTATCTGATATTGGAGATTTTCTAAAATTTTCTTTATAGGCAAACACTTGAGGTTTTTAACTATGCCTTAGCCTCATCCTGACAGTTTTTATTCACTAGAAGCCTGTGCACACCTAATTTTAAACTTTTGTTCTATCAGTGGCTGAAACAGCTAATCCCTTGAATATTAAAGAAATGAATTCTGGCAATAGCTCTGTCCTATCTTTGTGACCTTGTGTAATTCTCAATACTCCCTGAAATCAAAGCTTACCGCGTCAGAATGAAGTCAGAGTCTATATCTGCTATAAAACTCAACGGCTGTACATTTTGAAATATTGATGAACCCCAAAATCACTTCCAAAGCCAACAGAAACAAAATAATAAAGCACCAAACGTTTGACACCATTCTTGTTTGATTAACGTAAATAAACATAGGCCTCTATAACAAATCAAAGCAGCGTATTGAGGTAATTGTGTGAATAATTCAGAAACAAAATAAAATAAAGCAAAACAAGAACATGCAAGGTCATAAAGGTATCAGAATTTACTTAATTTATAGACCTGTCCAGAGTTCACTAGAACTGTATTAATATTTAAGATGTTACCTCTGCTCTGTACTTACATTTAAGAAATCATCAGAGTTGAATTTTCCTTTAAATTCGGGATTTTGGAATAGAAAATCTTGCTTAAAGGAATACTCTATGCCAGTCTCAAGTCAAATAGATGTAAAAGCAACCCAGGTACACTTTCTAGTTTACTAGTAAAAGTTCAAAACTTATTCAAGTATCACTACAGATAAAGAAATCATCCATCAGATGAGGTGACCCTAGGCTATCATTCCTTTAAGAGTATTATTCACTAATCAATAAATTTGTAGGCTTAAACTTCTGAAGAACCCCTGCCTTAAAATATGTATCAATGGACCCCAGTTTTTTTAAGTGAAAGATTGACACTGATATGTCCTAAATCATCCTGATATACTGTGAACACATTTAAGTGAGTTATTTGTTCCTTTCCTGAAAGTTAATATGCAGACCATAATGTACCCGGATCACTGTAACCAATGAGGCCAGTGCTACTTGTATTGCTTAATTGGTTGCGTGTCATTCTTCAGCAATGCAGGGACTGAGCCCAGGACAGGACTGCTACTTGCTCTTAAGCATTTTATATCAGCTGGTGAAATAGTCACTGTGACCTGGATCAAAGAAATTCTATCCCTAACACATATGTCTGGCAGCCATAAATAATAAGCCACCAACATTGCTTGTTATCTCCAATTCCTTACTCAGGGACAATTCATAAAAGATCTTTCCTGGTATATTTTATAGCTCTGATGGCAGCAAATTTGCATAATGGCACATGTTCAGTTACAATTATCAATCACATTTTTTGATTGGGTCTTGCACATCTATGATCAGTTCAGGATTATGAGTTATCAAAATTGAAAGAGAATGTTTTGAAAATTAAAAATTTAAAATCTTGCATGCTGAAATAAATGTGCCCCAAAGATAGGTACCAATGTTTTAATAAATTCCTCACTCAATATTTCACTCACATTATTTCCTTTATTTATTTTGTAAATTCCTATGAAAGAAAGGTCATCTTTTAGATCTTTTGAAATTTCCAGCATCTCCCAGGACAGTGTCTTCTCAGTTTCACTGCCTCAGATAAGATGATTTTAAAATGGGTTAGTTCCTAAATTAAGCACTAGACTCATCCTAAATGTGCAGCAATTAGGCTATCAATGACTCCTTTGTAGAAATCCAAATGCCTGATTGCATCTGTTATGAATTCCCACCTGGGTTCCTGAAAAATGAGATCTCCCTCTAAAAAAAAAATTCACAGTATTGCCCCGATGCTCTGTTGATGATCCAAGGAAGTAAAAGACTCTTGTCGCTGGAAAAGCAGCTAAATATGGCTGGCTGCTTTTCTATCCAGAGACCAAGAAAGACTGCCCTTAAGTCCCTAGGGACTTTTCCACAAGGGGGTAAGAAAACCCCACCCATCTGGCAGTAATGCTCAATTTGGCCCTGGGATGGCACTGGACTCCAGACGGATTTAACACTCAGACCATAATATCTACCACATGTCTTTGAAGAGGCCCAGCTGTGCCTGTTGCCATGAATGAACCGGAAAGCCCACATTACTGAGGGCTTCCGGTGGTTTGACATTCTCTCCTCAGGCTTTACTGGAGCCGTGGTTGCAGGGTGACTCAGCTATGAGCTAAGGTCAGGTCTTCCTCAGTCTTAAGGAAAGAATCAATGGAAGAGAACTGAGTGTTTGCTAAAGCAAATGCCATCTGCCACTGTTAAGTCTCATGGTGACAGAGTGCACATTAATGCCAGATAGACTGAGAACACTCACCATCTGTTCATTGCCCTGAAATAAAATTAACCAGGTCATCTGGATTTGGAAGCCTATTTGGAATTGTTGACATCTATCACCAAACTTGAGATGGAAGTTGTCCCCCTGTCTTACATCATTTAGATTACCTGAAGAAACTTCTTCACTCTAATTTATCTGGTAGAGAAAGTACAGTAAATAGATAATACATTAATAATATTTTATGTGTTAAGAAGGATTTTCTAGATCCTACATTATTATATATGTAAGCGATCATAGTACAAATTGTTGTCTTACTGACCCCTTCCAAGGGGAAAAAATGTGCAATAAATTTAATTTCAAGAAGAATGTGTAAAATCTATGTGTACTCCAGTCATTGTTGACCAGCTAATAAAATGCAAATCCCTTGATTTCCAGGCTTTCAAACTAAAAAATAGCAATAAAGATCTGTAAAATACTTTACTCATGCTAACTATTTTTAAAGTATTGGCACTGTGGCAATTGAATCTAGGATATAACTGGATGAATGGTGACATATTTTTCCCAAGACAGGGTGATGAAAAAGCTTTAATTCAACTTCTGTAGAGGAAAACCTGCCCCTGAGCTCCCTACTCAGTATCTCTCACTTTTCAATCACCTCCTCTTATTATCTATTCTTATGTCTCTAGGTCTAGTATTGGTCTTGGTCAGTATTGACCTAGAGTTGTGAATTTCAACTGGATGGATGACACAGGATAGAAGGAAAGGAATTAGAATAAATGATTTTTTTCAATTCTTTGTATCAGCCCTGATCTAAAATACAGATCTCTTAAAGAATTTTCATTAAAAGATTCTTTTAAAAACTATAGAGTCAATTTAAATTAAGAGAAGTTATTATTCTTAAGAGTTTATGGACATCAGTAACAAGAAATAATGCAGTTCATTTAGACAACCTGTAAAATGCTGACTTGAAATAAATCTAGAATTCTATCTGTAAATCCTGAGGAAATCTAGCTTAAACTGAACTTTCATGAGATGGATTGTTGATGAAGTGTAGTTATTTGCAATATCTGGCAGCCCCAATTTCTCTAGGCTTTTATTTAAGTTTTTAAGAATCTGAACAGAATATGTTTTCACACAAATACTAAGTAAATAACAAGTTCCCTCTTTATGTTCAGCATTGCTTTTAGAGCTCTGTTGTTCCTTGGGTTCGGATCTAGTTAGGTAAACAAGATATCAAAGCATGCATAAAAATATGACAAAAATACCAAGTAGTATGAAATGTGCTGAAGAAAACACACTCCATTTTTGC
This sequence comes from Chaetophractus vellerosus, assembly GCA_004027955.1. Classification (NCBI taxonomy): domain Eukaryota; kingdom Metazoa; phylum Chordata; class Mammalia; order Cingulata; family Chlamyphoridae; genus Chaetophractus; species Chaetophractus vellerosus. Next base: position 6,968 of record PVKH010020078.1, on the reverse strand, counting down.
TCACGGAGAACCCTATTCTTTTTCTTTATAGTTCCAATCCCTGACTGTAGAATATTTAGTTCTAATTTTGCATAATATCTGTGTCCTCATCCACCCCAGACCTATCAGCTCCATAAGGAGAGGGACTATATCTGGTCATATTCATTGCTTTATTCTTAATGCCTAAAACAGGGTCTGAAACAAAGTGGGTGCTCACTAAATATTTGTTAAATGAAATTTTATATTAAAATTATATTAATTTTTTTATTAGAGAAGTTGTAGGTTTACAGAAAAATCATGCTGAAAATATTGCTCCCATATACCTCCCCTATTATTAATACATTGCATTAGAGTGGTACACTTGTTATAATTCATGCATGAATATTATAATAATTGTCCTATTATCTATAGTCCATGGTTTACATTAGGGTTCACTGTGTTGTATAGTCATAAGGTAGTTTTTGTTTTTTTTTTAATCTAGTAACATATATATGACCTAAACTTTCCCCTTTTAACCATATTCAAATACATAATTTAGTGGTGTTAATTGCATTCACAATGTTGTGCTACCAGCACCACCATCTATTACCAAAACATTTCCATCACCCCAAACAGAAACTCTGTACCAATTAAATACCAATGCCCCATTCCCTATCCATACCCCAGTTATTGGTAAACTCTATTCAAGTTTATGATTCCATCAATTTCAGTATTCTAATTCTATAATATCAGTGAGAAATACAATACTTGTCCTTTTGTGTCTAGCTTATTTGACTCAAATACTGTCTTCAAGTTTCATCCATGTTGTCACCATCAGAATTTCATTCTCTTTTATGGCTGAATAATATGCCATTGTATGTATATACCACATTTTGTTTATATAGCCATCTGTTAATGGACATTTGGGTTGCTTCCATCTTTTGGCTATTGTGAATAACACTGCTGTGAACACGGGGTATACAAATACCTGTTTGAGTCTTTTGCTTCCCATTCTTTGGGGTATTTAACTAGAAGTGGAATTTCTGAGTCATATAGAAATTCTATACTTAACTTTCTGAGGATATGACAAATTGTCTTCCACATTAGCTCTGCCATTTTACATTCCCACCAATAATGAATGAATATTCTTTTTCCTCCAAATCCTTCCCAACACTTGTTATTTTCCTTTAAAAAAAATAATGCCCATTCTAGTGGGTGTGAAATGGTATCTCATGGTGGTTTTGATTTGCATTTATCTAATAATGTTGAGCATATTTTCTTATGCTTTTGGCCATTAGTATATCTTCCTTGGAGAGATGTCTATTCAAGTCCTTTACCTGTTTTAAAACTTTTCTTTAATCTTTTTGTTGTTGAGCTGTAGGATTTTAAAAATATACTCTAGATAATAAACCCTTATCAGATATGTGGTTTACAAATATTTTCTCCCATTCTGTAGGTTGTCTTTTTACCTTCAAAATGAAGTCCTTTGATGTACAAGTGTTGTTTTTTTTTTCAGTGAAGTCCAATTTACCTGTATTTAATTTTGTTGTTCATGCTTTTCATTTAGTCTAAGACACCATTGCCAAACCCAAGGTCCTGACAATGTTCCCCTATATTTTCTTTTAGGAGTTTTATAGTTCTTGTTATATTTAGTTCTTTGATCCATTTTGAGTTGGTTCTTCCATATGATGTGAGGCAGAGGTCCACTTTCATTCTTTTTCATATGGATATCCAGTTTTTTCAGCACCATTTGTTGAAGAAACTATACTTTCCCCATTAAGTAGACTTGGCACCCTTGTAGATCTGAAGTCTTATTTCTGAACCCTTATAATTCAATTCCATTTATCTATATACTTGTCTTGGTGCCAGTATAATGCTGTTTTGACTACCATGGCTTTACAATAATTTTTAAATCAGGAATCATGAGTCCTCCAAGTTCATTCTTTGCAAGATGGATTTGACTATTTGGGGCCCCTTACTTTTTCATATAAATGGAATACATACTTTGGTGTTTAGCTTTTCCATTTCTGCTGTTGGAATTTTGATTGAGATTGCATTGAATTTGTAAATTGCTTTGGATAGAATTGTCATCATAACAATATTTAGTCTTCTGGTCCATGAACATGGAATGTCCTTCTATTTATTTAGGTCTTCTTTGATTTCTTTTAACAATTTTTTGTAGTTTTCCATATGTAAGTTCTTTACTCTTGGTTAAATTTACTCCTAGACATTTGATTATTTTAGTTAATATTGTAAATGTTGAATAATTTTTGAGAGACACATTCATTAAGTTATTCAAGGTCCAGTGGGAGATAATGAAATATTAACAAGTCATGGTTATATTCTTTCCTTCACTGGTTATTTAATCTATTTATTCGACAAATGTTTATTGAGGACGTAGTAAGCCATGTATGTCTTTAGAGCTGGAGACATATTAACAAATAAAATGCTCATGATTACTGAGGATATGGTACTTTTCAGTGGAAGAGACTTTTATTAGGAAAAAATCTATAATAAGTATATAATTATAGGTAAGTGCATAATTGCAAAATGTAATGATACTGTGAAGGAAAAGTAATAACAAAGGGATGTGACTTACTCTCTGGGGTCAGGATATGAAGAAGGAATAAAAGCATGTAAATAAGCGGGGGAGCATTATCGTATTAGAAATGAAGATCATTGAGGCCAGGTGGGAAGAAACAAAAAATCTGTCAGGGAAAAATAGAACTAGTACTAGGTGTTAATCCTCCTTATCCTTCAAGGCCCAGTTATGTTTGCAGAAACATCTAATGGTGCTACAGTTACTATGTAACCTATATTTGTATGATATACTTCTCAAGTTTATTTTGTTTTCAAATAACTAAGGTATTAATCTTTCAAAGTTGAAATTTTACTAATTTTATTTGTTGCTTTTCAAATTAAATATACTCACATCATGTCGTCTTTATTTTCCTAACTTAAATACATCACAAGGGGTGGTACCTTGTTTAAGAAGCACCAATCACCAGAATTTCTTTTTAAGCAGATTTTCAGATCTCTTAAGAAAATACCAGAAGTAACAGCAACAACAACAGTAAAATAGACTGGAGGGACATAAATGCAATTAATTAAACTAAATTGTTTCCAAAGGAACTGCTTTTTAAATGTTTTTCAGAAAAGAATACCACTCCTTGCACAAATTAACACTTAGATATGGCTGATGGCAGATCCACCATTCCATTAATATGTTTCTTTATTGCAGATTCATTAAATATTTTGTTTGGGGTTAAACTGAAATATATTTCCAATTTGAAAGAGCTACAAATTTATAGAGTTGCTACTATAATTTTAAAAGACAGCATGTAATAAATTACTAATACAGTGAAAAGCTGGTATGTTTTGTTGGAAGCCAGGTCCCCACCCTATCAAAGCCAATAAAATTAGGCAATGCCCATGAACTTAGTTTCAAAGCAGAGACTCTGAGTGCTTGGGTTATGGCAGTTATTATTTCCTGAATAAGACTTTATGCTGAATCCAAAATTCACTCTCTGACCTTCAGCCAAGAAAGGAAGTAGCGTGGGTGACCAAGTTTAACACTTGCCCTGGGGATTTCACTCAAGCCAAAGAGCTAAAAGGAGACTATAATTGGGTACCCAGGCCAGTCCTTAGCACAATCTTTATTTGGATGGCCTACCTAAGCCCATTAGACAGCAATATTATTCTGCCCTATGCCCCTATAGACTTTGAAAAGAAAACCATCGTGGGAGGGGTGTTGACAGTGGTGCCAAGACAAAGGGGATTAGGAGCAGAAAAAGGCAAGGAAAGGAAAGGGGCACTGTCTGTGTCTCTAGGTTGGGGAGTCAAACAGATTAGAGTTAAAGCTTCAACTCTACCATTTACTAGTTACTTACCTTTATTTAAATTATATCCCCAGTCTGAACCTCAGGACCCTTAGCTGCAGATGTAAAACTATTTAAGAGAGTGGGGTTTTCAGTGCTTGGAACATATGAATATTCAATAAATGTTTGTTTTTGTAGCTGCTGTTATTGTTACTTTTGTTATGCTATCTATGGAAGAGGGAAAAGGGATAAAATGCTGAATTTTTTGGAAGGCTTGAAAGATCCCTTATTCTTCCGGCCATCTCCAATCTACCTCGCTTCGCCTCAACTAACCCTGTCTAATTTGGATTCTTCAGGTGAAAAGCAAAAGATTGATTAAGCACAGAAAATGTTGATGAACATGCCTTAGGATGAATCTTCCCAAGAGGCCCCTCCAGAGAACTGTTTCCAATCTGATAGCTGCCCAGGCATGCTTAGACCTTTCTTTTAGAGCAATTTGAGTAGGTCACTTGGGGGAGGCAAATTAAAAGAAACCTTTTTAACTAAGTCAAACCTTATTCTCCAGCTAGTTTTAATACATCTTTTAAAGTGCTTCTGAAAGCGCCAACCGGGTAATCAAAGCAAAGATAAGTGCAGCTAAAATGTCTCATAACAACAACAACAACAACAACAAAAAAAACAAATAAAAAAGGAGAGGAAAAAAACAAATTCTTAACAGCATAGCTTGAAAACTGTAGTAATATATAGGAAATAAAAATAACCTGGATATACAATTACCTTCAAAGTAAAATTTTGAATATGAGGCACAGAGTCATATGCTTCTGAGAAATGGGATACTTTTGTTATTTCCTACTCCACTGACAGTCACATAATGACATTTGCTTTTCTGGAATCAGTGTATCAAGCTTCTGGGGCAATTTTCTAAAAAGACATTTTAAGCCTAAATCCATATTTACTTTTTGGGGAAAAATGCATTTTTTGGCAAGTGAGAATAAAAACAATGTTCCTACAAATCATCTCAGAAAAGGAAGCAAACTAACTTTTACTTAAATGGAAAGATAATGAAATTCATAATGAGGAGGGGTGGAACAAGAGTTTAAATCTCCGCAGCAATTTGAATTTGTCAAAGTGGGGGAAAGCACCTAAGCTGTTAATCCCAATTTTCTTGCATTTCCTGTCACTTTTTTTTTACTAATATAGTTTATATATTTAAAGAATTTTTAGTTTTACAGGAAAATTGATCAGAAATTAGCAAGTTTTCATATACCCAATCTCCCTCTGGAATCCTCCAGCACCCAGTTTCCTCTATTATTAACACCTTACATTAGTGTGGAACATTTGTTACAATTGATGAACCAATGTTGATACTTTATTATTAACTAAATTCCATAGTTTACATTAGGGCTCACTGTTTGTGTTATACAGTTCTATGAGTTTGGCAAACGCATAATGTCATGAATACACCACTGCAGAATCATACAGAATAGTTTGCTGCCCTAAAAATCCCTGCCTGTCTCTTCTCTTAAAAGATCTATGTTTTAGTTTGCTAAAGGTTGCCAAGGCAATATACCAGAGATGGGTTAACTTTTACAATGGGAATTTATAACCTTATAAGCTTACAGTTCTAAGGATGAGAAAAATGACCAAAGCAAGGCATCAGGTAAAGCTTTCTCCCTGAAGACACAGCTGCTGACAGTCCTGAACTCATCACATGGCAGGACACAATGTCAGCATCTGCCAGTCTCTGCCTTCTCCTCCAGGCTCCATTGCTTTCAGCTGGCTGCTCCTTCTGTGGCTTTCCCTCTTCTGGGTTCCATTGATTTCAGCTTCTTGCTCTCATGGCTTTCTCTCTCAGCTTCTGTGGGCTCCTCTCTGAGTTCCTGGGTCTTCTCTCTCTGTCTCTCTCTGTATTCATCTGGTTTATAAAGGAGTCCAATAAGAGGACTAAGACCCATGCTGGGTTACACCTTACTGAAGTAATATAATCAAATGGCCCTTAACTGAATCTAATCAAAAGGTCCTACCTACAATATGTTCACACCCACAGGAATGGATTACGGTAAGAAGATAATTTTCTGGGGGTCACAGAAGCATCAAATTGCCACAACCCAATTCATAGAAAAATGGCTCTTTTCTTCTATTACTGACTGAGGATTTGTACCAAAAGAAATTCCTTTTAGGGTTCAGATAGTTCCCCAAGTCCTAAACTCCCCAAAGGTCTGAGGTATTGATTCAAGGACACTAGATGCCTTCCCTAATCCTGCTTTACTTGGACCTTTCAACCTATATCACTGACTACTCCACAATACCTTGTCCATATACAATAGGAACACTATTGCTGAATTACCCTACCTCTCCATACATGTATTCATTTATTCAATAAACTTTATTAAGCACCTACTATGTGCCAGGCACTGCACACAGTTATGATGGTTATAGTAAGATAACAGTGGCCTGATCATGATATATTTTGATTATACTGCCAGCAGTACTTACTAATGGATTTTATATGGTGATTAAGAGAAAAGGGGTCATCAAGAATGACTTCTAGGTTTTTTTGCATGAGGGGTAGGTGGTGGTTTCATTAACTCATATGGAGAATGGAGGATTTGAGTGTTTGGGGAAATCAAAAGTTCTGTTTTGGGCCTGTTAAACTTAGCCTGTTTGGCAGGTAGGCTGTATGCTCAGTAGGCAGTTGGATAAATAACTAAGAAGCTTGTGAGAGGGTCAGAGTTAGAGGGATATATTTGGAAGTCATTTACTCACAGATAGTATGAAAGGATGAGAGAAGATCATCCAAGTAAAAAATTTAGAGAGGGAATTGAGGAGGTTCCAGAACTGAGTCCTGGAACACTCCAAGATGTAGAAAAGGGATGTAGCAAAGGAGAACAAGAAATAGGAGATTGTGAAATAGGAAGACAACCAAGAAAGTGGTGTCCCAGAAAATATATTAAACAAAATGTGTCAAGAAGGTTAACTATCAATATTGACTACTAAGAGGTAGACAGACGTGACCAATAGATGTCATTGGATTTGACAAGATAGTAGTTGCTGGAGATCTTGAGAAAAGTGATTTGTTGGAGTGGTTCATACCTCTAATTAAAGTCTTTCATTATTATCATTGTACAAATCATCCCATGAGTGCATGGAATGCAGAGAAATCTTATTCATCTCTTTATTCCCAGAGCTTGT
>PVKH010020077.1:0-14679 GCA_004027955.1 Chaetophractus vellerosus | reverse complement strand
AAAAAAGGAAAAGAAAAAACTGAAAGTGCAGCTATAAACAGCCACAAAGTCACCAGGCTCATCTGGATGTGCTAACCCTCCTGGAATCTGATCAAAGCTGATTTATCGTGAAAAAATAGGCAGGGGATCAAAGGCTGACATCATCTTCATAGGACACAGACTTTCGGGGGAAAACTCCATCTCTGTTGAGCATATCCTCAAAAGGATAAACTTTCCACCTTCCCGTGAAGCAAAGTTCCTATCAATCAGATTTGCAAATGTGGCAAAACGCTTAGGACTCGCTGTCTTGTCAGTCAGGTGGGAGCTGAGCAGGGAAGCCCACCCTCCTTAAGGTGATGGACTGCGTCTCCACCAGCCCCGATACGCGGCTCCATCCCTTACTCGGGATTCAGGTTGGGGCACCTATTGGCATCTGCTTCGTGTTATTTTAAAAGGATCCTGCTGGTCTGCTGAATTCGCAGCTTCCCAGTGGTCTCACACTTACTGCTGGTACTTCTTAAAACTGCTTTGGACTCTTCATTCCATAAAACAGAGTTTAGGTTTAGCATCTTTCATGGTCAGAAATATCTAGTGCTACGTTCAGATCAACAGCCACAGAACCACGTGGGAGGGAAATCAGGTCATCAGTTCACTTGACTGGGAAGTGTGGACCCTATATCTGCTCAATTCTTTCCAGAAGATTTCTCCATTCTTCCTTCCCTTTCTCTACAGCTATTATGTAAGAATAACGCTAATTTGTACATGAATACAATCATATAGAAGTAATATACTAATATTACATTAATAATAGCATGCAATGTAATAATAAGCGCTTAGCATGTGTCAGGCTGTGTGCTCCAAATGCCTTAAATGCATTAACGAGGGGCCGGCCATATAGCCCAGTGGATAGGGCGCCGGCATACCACATGGGAGGCCCCGGGTTCGGTTCCCGGGGACCTCTCCTAGCGGGCAGACCGCCTTGAGAATGGCAAGCCGCCATGGGCAGGCCAGAGCCGCCGTGGGCAGGGCAAGAAGCTGCCACGGACAGGGCAAGAGCCGCCACGGGCAGGGCAGGTCGCCCGCGGATGGAGCGCAGCCAGCCACCCGCAAACTGAAAGCCGGCCATGAATAGAAGCAGAAGCCGCCCACAAGCGGGGAAAGCCGCGCCTGCGCAGTGACCGGCCTCGGCGTGTCGCCGCAACGGGGGGGAAGGGAGATAGGTAATAAAATAAAATAAATCTTAAAAAAAAAATTAAATGCATTAACGAATGTAATCCTCCTCGTTCTACGAGGCAGATGCACTACCAGCATTCCCATTTCACAGATGAGGAAACCGAGGCCACTGGTAGGAGGTGGAGCAAAGTCTCAAACTAGATCATCTGACCACAATACTCTTAGAAAAACATTAAAAATATAAAAGCTAAAGAGAAAAGGTACATGAGGAAAAACACATAATTAGAAATAAATCCCAAGTAAGCTGTTTTTTTTTTGTCCTTATAATGTGGAAGCAACTAGAAATGTGAACAGAGACTTTGTTTATCCTGTGGTCAACTGTTTTTAACTGCTCCTCCCACAAAATCTTGAAGAGTAATATCTAGAGATACTGAGCTGGGAGGTGATTGGTAAGTTAGGTGGTAATTGGTGAGGTGAGAGATGATGGGTGAAATGGGCAATGATGGGTGAGTTGGATGGTCATGTGTCAGCCGAGGTGTGATGGGTGAGCCTGGAGGTGATGGGTTAGGAGAGAGGTGATGGGTGAGGTGGAAAGTTATAGATGAGCCGGGAGGTGATGGGTGAAGTAAGCTGTTAGGGGTGAGGTGGGATGTGGTGGGTGAGCTGGGAGGATGAGTGAGCTGAAAGGTGATGGGTATGCTGGGAGGTGATGGGTGCAGTGGGAGGTGACGAATGAAGTGGACAATGATGGGTGAAGTGGGAGGTATCAAGTGAGGTAGGAAGTGATGGGTGAGCTGGGTGGTAATGGATGCCTTGGGAGATAATGGGTAAGCCGGGAGGTGGTGGGTGAGCTGGGAGGTGATGGGAAGCTAGGAGGTGATGAGTGAGCCAGGAGGTGATGGCTAAGCTGGGAGATGATGCGTAATCCAGGAGGTAATGGGTGATATGGAAGATGATGGATGAGGTAGGAGGTGACGAATGAGGTGGACAGTGATGGGTGAAGTGGGAGGTTATGAGTGAAGTGGGAGGTGATAGGTGAGGAGAGAGGTGATGGATGAAGTGAGCTGTTATGGATGAGGTGGGAAGTGATGGGTGAGTTGGGAGGTAATGGGTGAGTTGGGAGGTGATGGGTGAAGTGGGAGGTGGTGGGTGAAGTGGGAGGTGATGAGTGAGCAGGAAGGTGATGGGTGAACTGGGAAGCGATGAGTAAGCTAGGAGGTGATGGGTGATCTGGGAGGTGATGGGTGAGGAGAGATGTGGTGGGTGAAGTGAGCTGTTATGGGTGAGGTGGGAAGTGATAGGTGAGCTGGCTGGTAATGGGTGAGTTGGAAGGTAATGGGTGAAGTGGGAGTTGGGTGAGCTAGGAGGTGATGGATGAGGTGGGAAGTGATGAATGAGGTGGGCAGTGATGGGTGAAGTGGGAGATGATGAGTAAGGTGGGAAGTGATGGGTGAGAAGAGAAGTGATAGGTGAGGTGGAAAGTGATAGGTGAGCCACGTAGAAATGGGTGAGTTGGGAGGTGATCAGTTAAGTGGGAGATAGTGGGTGAGCTGGGAAGTAATGACTGAGCCAAAAGGTGATGGGTGAGCCAGGAGATGATAGGTGAGCCAAAAGATGATGGGTGATCTGGGAGGTGAAGGATGAGGTGAGAGGTGATGAATGAGGTGGGCAGTGATGGGTGAAGTGGGAGGTGATAAGTGAGGTGAGCAGTGATGGGTGAGCCAAATGGATCAGATCAAGGAGCAGACTGATGGCAACCTTCCTTTGACCCCTGTCAAGCCCCCCTGGACAGCGGACCCGAGAGCCCTTCACTGGTATCCCCCACTGCCTGCCACACCATGTCCCAGCTGTTTGGGTACATGTGACCTCTGCCATGAACCCATCCATGATGTTTTAGTTATGTATGCATCCTTGACAATTAGACCATGCCATTTGGGAAGTGTACACATTGTCAGGTATGTAAGGGACACTGGGCTATATAGAGCTTATGATGATTTAAATTTTTTTCACTCAACCCAATGTTTCAGACATACCCATGTTGCTCCATTTATATTTCATAGATGCAGAAATATTGTATCTTTAAGACAGGGACCATTATCCTCATTTTATAGATCATAGTAATGAGCTTACAACAATTCCACACTTAATGGGGCTTAGGTGCTTTCCATGGACTAATTCATTGAATCTTCACACTAACCCTAGAAAGTGGGTACTTCCATTCCATAGCAGGATTTGAATCAAGTTGTCTGACTCCAGAGCCCATGCTTTTATCCACAACACTAACCTAGATAACCAGGCTCAGAGAGTTTTGACAACCAGTGGCATCTCCCAGGTTACACGGAGCAGAAGTGATATTCCGACCCTCCACTCCCAGGCAGTCCCCCTTCCATCAGCTCTGACACGTAGCTATGTGTCTACGAGTAGCTAGTGAACAGCAAAGAGAACAATTACTAGATCCACCAATCAGATGTCTCCTAACCCGTATTAACACGCTAATCCTCTTCATGAAATGTTAGGAAATGAAAATATTGGGAAGACAGAACTCTTGTTAGAAAAAAGCAATCGTGTACATTGAAAACCCCTTTGTGAGAATTAGAATAAAAGAAATAAATACGTGTAGCATCCAAATAAAATGGGTTTGCTACCATTTCACTACCGAGGATAACAGTCCAGTCCATCTTTGGCTGAGACAGAGTCTCCACTTTATGGCACGGACATGTGGTCATGTGACCCTAAGACACTAGAAGTATAGCTATGTGCCACATTACTATAATTTCTATTATAAGAAAATACTGGAAGGGTCATCAGAGAAAGACAAGTCAAAATGTGCTTAAATAAATATTACTAGTGTCACCAATAGAAAACATGTTAAAACAAAATTAAATGGTCTGCGCATTTTTTTCATTTTATTTTTAAAATGATATGTCATAATTATTCATATGGATTATTTAAATCAAGAACATTTTGTATTCTATGGTTATTAACCATAACTCTTTCTTAAAAATTACTTCTAGCTCCTTAAAAGGAAAAAAGCCATTTGTTTCAACAAAAAGGAACTATAGTAAATTATGCAAAGTGAATTTCATGAAAACGAAAGGCATGTTTCTCTCTTCCAGAACAGTCTATGGAAACTAATTGAAGGACAGGTAGAGTCTTTCTGAGCAGGTGTGTCAGCTTGTATGCATACCTGTGGTGCTAAATTACTTCAGTGCTGAATTCAAGTCCTTTTCAGATGACAAAAGCCTTAAAGTAGCAATCAGCCAAAGACAAGACCTTCCAGTATTTACATTAGCATGTCAAGTGGGATCATTCATGTGCATTTATAAGAACTGCCTCGCCCAGAAATAAAGTCTGCTCTCCTCAGCACAGAACCAGAATCATCTTGGCATGTAAAATTTTACTGAATAAACTCCCTAAATCGGGCATTTTAAGGGAACAGTGAAAGAAAACCTATTTTCCTGGCACTGTTGTCAATAATAATAATTTTATACACCAAAAAAGTCCAAAAAATTTTCAAATAGGTGTAATTTTATAGGTTCATTAAAGAAACAAATGTCTTTAATATTTTCTCTACCTCAGAGCCAACCTCAGCTATTTGCAACTGCAATTCTGAATTGCCAGTTTATCTTCAAAACTCCAAGAGCAATTTGAGTTGGAATTTATTTTTAAGAAACTCTCAGGATTACCATTTCTCAAAATTACCCTTCACTTTAGATTTACACCAACCAATACGATGATAATAAATCAGAGCTGAAAACATAGTTCATTCCTGATCAAACACAGAACATTTCCAATAACACACCATTTCAAAGGCCATGTTCCTAGGATTTCTGTAAGACCGTTTACTTCACGAATTAAATTTTTAAAATCTGCAATAATTTCTTTTCCCTCCGGTTGGTTAGGAATACGATGAATTTCAGTTGTTGACCATCATATTCTGAACTACTGAAGATATGTGCTGTATCATCTTCCCCACATGTTTTACTTGCATCCTGCAGCTGGATAGTCAGCAAGACTAAAAGAAAACAGTTCCCCCACCTTCCGTATGTGACATGGGCACACTTAGATTAATTCCAAACATTTCTGAAGAAACCGTATCACACCCACAAGAGATTTCCCACTTGCATTTCTGTAGACAAAACTGTCATACCCCAATAAAATATTACACAGAAATCAAATTACAGGGTCCCTAGGTCAATTCAGAATCCCCAGCTTCCTTAGAGTTACTCCTATTTCTGAAACTTCAGGAGCACCCACAAAGCTCAAAGAATCCATTTAAATTAGTATTTCTAATTCCATTTTCAAACTAATCAAATGTGTGATGCGATTTACACAAAGTATTTTTTAAAAAAAGGTAGATTTTTCAGTACCATAAGCCTTCCTTTCAATTATAAGCATATTTCCATTTTCAATAAATATTTTAGGTAAAGAAGACAAATTGGTAAAACATACCAAGACACTTCAGGAAAATGAATTTACATGGGGAAAGTGAAGAACTGGCCATTTATAGTCCATTATTTTGGCCAGTGTAGATAACAGAACTAAACAGTACAGATGTAGCCAGCCTACAGGAAGATTGTAGCTCAAGCCCCAATTTTTCCTGTAACTTTTATTTGTGTCAAATGTATTAAAACCATCACTTCATTTCCACTCTACGGCTATAACCTGCATGTATGGGTAGTATTGAAATAAATGGGTCGGATTCCTTTCATGGACTTGCCTTGGCACAAGTCCTACTTCCTATTCTCTCACCTCGAGAGCCACCGTCAAGTGTCTGTAAGTGAGGTGTTGAGCTGCTGAAATGCTGGCTTGCCCAGAAAACCAGAGTTTGAACATTGGAAACCCAACCACTTCGCTTCTGGTCTCTTCTTAGGCAATTCCAGGTGAGTGTAAAGGAGATGGAATTACGACAGAAGAATCTGGTTGTGGTTTCATACATTAACATAGGGGTCAGCAAACTTTTTCTGCAAAGGGCCCGAGAGTAAATATTTTCAGCTTTGCAGGCCATCCCGTCTCTGTGGCATCTACTAAACTCTGCCCATTACAGTGAGGAAGCAGCACTAGCCAATATGGAGACAAATGTGCACAGCAGTGTTCCCGTAAAACTTTTATTATGGGACAATGACATTTGAATTTCATATCATTTTTACCTGTCACGAGAAATTACTCTTCTTTTGATTTTTTTCCAACCATTGCAAAATTCTCAGCTCACGGGCTGTCCACAAACAGGCGACAGGCAGAATGCGGCCCACAGGCCAGTTTGCTGACCCCTGCGTTAACGGAGGCGTTGGCTGTCACCCATAGAAATCCAGCCCAGGAGGAATTTACCTGGATCTGAGCTGCTGGGTCCGGGACAGTCTGAATCATGTCCTTCAACCGACCAACTCATTTACCAGCCGTTTAGAACCTGAGGCAGCAGCTAGAAGACAAAAAGGGGCAACACACAACAATAAACAACGACATTTCAGTGTTTTATTTTCCATTAGGACTGAAAACAATTTTTAATGGTTAAAAAAAAAAATTCTCAGTGTTGCATTAAATGTGTCTTCCCAGTAACAGCCTTTAGGTGTGTGGGGTCAATGAATGCCTGGAGAACTGCTTCCCTTCCCGTGGGAATGTCACTTACTTGTGGCCCCTACAGTATCCCCATCATGAGCCAAGAGGAATCCGAACCTCTCCTTGTCTCAAGCTGGCCCACGTCATGTGCATTTTACACAGATCACTTTACAGAGGCAGCATCTATAAGTTCACTTAAAGGGAGAACTAAAAAGAGACCTTTTTCTATTATACTAAGGAAATGGGACTTTTGATGTTCCTACCAAACACCAATGCCATCGACCCACTGTTTGAAGCTTCACTATTAGAGTCTTAGTAAAAAAAATAAAAAGCACAGCTACCGTTCATTGCGGGCTCGTGGGCCAGCCCCTGGGCTAAGGGCTCCCAAAGGGGTTTCTCATTTCATCCTGAACACGACTCAGAGGTTGCCATTCCCTTGTCCAGACGAGGACACCGAGGCTCGGGCAACATTGATTGGTCCCTAGTTAATAAGCAACAGAACCAGTTTGCTCTGACTTCAAGGCACATCAGAATTTTTCTGGGCATAACTTAACAGGCTTTGGCCCGTACTTTGAAGATTCTTTGTTATATTAAATTTTTTAATGAATTCAATTTAAGCGTGCCCATACTCCGAGAAATAAATATATCTTGCAACTATTCCTTGATCAGAATGATCAAGTGAAATATCTGGCTGTTCTCTGTCTGCCCCTTCCCTTGCCCAGAGCCCCTCCCTGCCCTGCGCTGCCTCCCCTCACCCCAGCCCCCAGCCCCAGCCACGCTCTACGGATGAGCTCAGCAGCACTGCCTGGCCTCTGGCCAGCTGTCAAGTTTGGTCAGTGTGGCACCATCTGGAGACCAGGGGCAAGAGGAGAGGGGGTCAGGGGTATTTCTTCCCAACACCCTCCTGCCGCCATCACCTGCCCATCAAGCCCTCCTCTCTGCTTGGCCTCAGTCCTGGCCGCAGCTGGGTCCCTGGTGACCCCTCCCACCGGGGGAGGCCTCCCTCCAGGGCTCCAGGCTCCAGGGCTCATCCCCACCAGCCTCTGCTTCACTGTGGCGCTCACCCACCAGCTTTCTGGCACCAAAAATGCCTTTTCTAATTTATACGTTTAAGTGCTATCACTTTCTTTTTTCGACTATCGTTTGGTGTTGTCTTCTCCTCCATGAAGCTAGCCAATGGCTCTTAGCAGTAGCAAACTAAGAAAGAAAAACAGCTCGACGAGAGAACTAGAGGCACAAAAGCCGCCCTTCAAGTCTGCTGTTGAACCCAGAATTCCAGAGATACCCCGAAGCACGCACAGGAGCCCTGACTGCACTCGTGTTCCGCCTTTCCCGACTCTCATGGCACAAACGCCTCCGCGTCCAACACAGCTCGGCTCCTCGCCAGGTCTGCACGGCTCAGTGTCTGGCCCCCTCCAAGGCTCCTGGGGTCCTCCACACACCAGGGGAGCTTGGCTGGCCAAGGCGATGACAAACTTGGAAACCCAGGCATTACTTTTTACCATAGCCACATTTGTAGGTCTTGGAAAGAATGCAGTTCTTTTCGAGGCCTAATGCAAGTCCCTCTGGGGGATCATGGTTACTAAAATTTCAAAAGGAATGAAGAGCTGTCTTGAAGTCAAACTGGGGAACAGTTGAAGGCAAGCCATGCTCTGGGCGCACTAATGAGAGCTGGGCCGGGGGGGGCACGGGCTCTCCTTCTGCTCCCCCAGACAGCCTCCCTGGAAGCCAGCAGTCACCCCAAGGACACACTCCTCTGCTCCTGGGGACAGTAAGCCGGAGCAGGTTCATCCATGAGCCTTCCTGACAAAAGAAATGGGCAGCATTGAACGCGGGGTCCCCCTCTTAGGAACGCACGGCTGTTCAGCCTGCGCGTTTGGGTAGACCCTCTGGGTAGCTCGCCCCGCCCACACATGCTGCTGTGGGAGCACTGAGAGTGGGAACCTGTCCTGCTGCCCTTGAACCTGGAGTGACCCGTGACTACCTCCGAGCTCAAGGGCATGGCAGCAGGGGTGCTCTGGGGGTCCCGAGCCCAGGCCTTAAGAAGACAGGAAGCTTCCTGTGGTCGGCTGAGTTATGGACCCCAGAAGAAGACGTGCTCTTAATCTCCATCCCTTCCTGTGGGTGAGAGGCCAAGGGAAACAGGGCCTTGTAAAGACGTGGTTTTCAGTTTCAGTGTGGCCAACTGGATGAGGTTGGGCCTTAATTCCATTTCTGAGGCTTTAGAAGACAAAGCCATGAAAGGATGAGAAGTCAGAAGCCCACGGAGCCTGGGAGAGAAAGGAGAAGGCCCCGCCCTGTGTACTGCCAGGCGACAGGAAAGCCAAGGTCCCAAGGACCGCCAGCAGGCAGCCCCAGAACGCCACAGTCCTCAGGGAGAAAGCAGGGCCTTGCTGACACCCAGACTTTGGACTTCTCCTAGCCTCAAAACCTTGAGCCAACAAATCTCCGTTTTAGCCAACCCATTGTATGGTATTCGTCTTAGCAGCCAGGAAGCTAAAGCACTTCCCCTTCCTGAAGGTTGGCACCCAGTCACCATGTCCTGAAAAGCAGAGGGTTATGGCAGAGAACTGGGTTTCTCCGGGGACAGCCCCAGCCTGGGCTCCCGCAGACAGCCAGTACCCTGCAAAGGACAGTGCTGGACTCCTCAGACTAGTCATCGCCCAGACGACACAGTCCCTGCTGACATCCACAGAGCTGAGTCCAGCCAACCGCGGAACCAGGAGAAATAGTAAACTGGTGGTTGCTTAAAGACTACTAGGTTTTGGAGGGTTTATCACACGTACAACTGAAACACCCTGTAGGTATTTTAGATACATAGAGAGGAGAGAGACTAAGTGGCTTCTGTTTTATTGTCACACTGCGGGAGATGACAGTGATGGCCCCAATCCTCCCCTCTCCCCTGTATCTGTGCCTTTTACCAAGTGACTTTGCAGTTCTTCTCACTAAAGAGGTAGAATCTGCTTCCCCAACTCTTGAATTTGGGCTGCCCACGTGACATTTCAGGCAATAGAATGTGGCAGACGTTCAGCATGGCACTTCCAAGCCTAAGTCTCAAAAGGCTTGACGTGTTTCCACTTATATTCCTGTAACTTTCCACCACCATGGGAACGTGCCCAGGCCAGCAAGCGGGAGAATGAGAGGCCCATGGAGCTGAGCCGAGTCGCTCCAATCGCCTGGCCAACTCTATCCTGGATCATCTGACAGACAGCTGAAACCCAGAAATGTGAGTGGGCCCAGCAAGACCGTGACTACCCGGCCACAGCCAGCTTGACTGGCTAACCCACAGGCTCACAGACTATTAAGCGCTTATTGTTTAAGCCACTGAGATTTGGGGTGTTTGTTACACAGCATTTTTGTGGCGATCGATAACTGATACATACCCTATGCCCTGAATAATCAGGTTACCAAGATTCCTCTTAAACCTTTCCAGCCAGAGAGATAAAAGAGACTCAAACAGGGATTTCAAAGATGACTAACTTTGCTCCAACCCACATACATACTGTTTCCATCCAGCTAAGATGCTTGATCTCAAACCTTGATCCTACCCACAAAATAAGCAACTCTCAGACTTTAGAAGCTGGAGTGGAACCAAGAAACCCTCTACGAGAAGACTCTGTGGGAGTCTCAGAGCCCTTCCCAAGAGCAGCAGAATTCTCAGTTCACAAGATGGACACTTCCAACCTTCTGGGGATTCCTAATATTGTAATGGACTCAGCATTCTGGACATCCCTTCCCACGTCTCAAGACCATAGAAAACCAGAAAGGCCACTCAGCCTGTGACTGAGCCACAAACTTAATAAACAACTGTCAGTGTCTTGTGCCTTATATGGGAAATTTTGGGGGATACTTTCAAGGTATAATACAAACAAGGAATGGAATACATAGATTCCAGATACCACACAGTCTCTATCCACTGCCCTTATCTTTGAGGGATCAAAATGGGGAAACAATTCATGCAGATACAATGAGGTCAGTCCTGAGGGCAGGCAGCCAGCGGAAGCTCAAATGTGGGGCGTGGACAGCACACAGAGGAGGAGAGAGCCGATTCAAGCAGGTGGCCAAGGAGGTGCCACCAAGCAGGGAGAAGCCGCACCTGGGAGAATGAGTGGGGGGGGGGTGGCTTGGCAGAAAGGTAAGGGAGCAGAGGACAAAAATTCCTCCCATCTCTCCCACATGAGAGGCCAAAGCATATGAACTTCTTAAACCACCACCACCGGATCATCATCAACCAAAGGGATTCAGAGAGCCTTCCCTGTGAGTGGTACTGTCCTCCCATCTACCCTCTCAGGTAAAAATCAATACCCTCAACGACCAAGAAAATGCCAGTCCAGCTACCACCAATCTCTTTGTTTCTGCAGTCATCTGGGAGACCTGGTGTTTTTGGGTTTTTGGTTTTTTGTTGTTTTTTTTTTTTTTACCATTTAGGAGGCATTTCATGGATTGGGGCACTTCTAATTTAATTTTTTAATTTTACTTTTTAAATACACATTTATCAAATATTCAGTAATTGATGAATGATGTGGTAGCCTGACATCACCGTGGGAGTCTCACTTTCTATTTTACCTGCCTTTGAACCCTTGCAGAATTTTTTTCTAAGTTTTCTAAAAAACCTTTCTTTACTATTTGCTTCTCACAATAAATTCATTGGGTAATGCATATGTTTATAATTTTGTGTTTCCTCATCCAGCATTATTTTATAATTGGGTAGCTTGAAAAATAAAATGCATTGGCATTCAACAGAATTGCACTGGTTGCCCTTCTTTGTTCTTGTTTTCAAAGTGCCAACGTCTTACTAAACAGAAACTAATACTTGACTTGGGTTACTTTAGCAATAATTGCATAAAGTGTGGACTGGCACAAAGCACGAAAAGGAAAGGAAATATTTTGTAATTAGGGAGTCAGTATTGCAAAATGGTTAAGAGAAGGGAGCTGGGGCAAGAACGTATAAATGGAGGCCCGCGCCTGCAATGCCTACCTCTCTTCTCTTCCCAAACTGTTTTGCCCTGGATGCAGGGGCCTTCTGAACAGACGGGGACACCCCAGGTCACGCTGCCCCGCAGCACCCGGGGAGCACAGGCAGTATCTGCTGGAGGGGCTGGAGTCTGGGAAAGAGGCTCTGTTGGCTCTGAAGGGGCTCAGGCCAGCTGGGCAGGAGCTCCAGCTTCCTGGAATGGCATGGGGAGTGGGTGCACTGGAGAGGCAAGAGCAGGCTCTGGAAGGCAACCAGGGCAGGGCTCTCGTTGCTCACATCCCAGGCGGTGCTGGATGGGAGCACAGCTGACAGGAACCCGGGCTAGGATGGAACCAGGACCTGCCACTTTCCTCCCTGGAGACCTAAACAAGGACAGTTTGTCCTCTGGGAGCCTTAATGCCACATCTGTAAAATGGGGATAATATTACCTACTCCAAATCAGCCTTCAGGTGTTCACACGGGTGTGAATGGAAATTTAGCCAGCCTCTATTCTAACTAGTTAGAACCTGAGTTAAACCAGTTTGAGCAGCTCCCCTGTCCATACCATCGGGCTTTTGTGAGGGTTAATTAAATTATCCCGAAGAAACCTCGCACAGTGCTAGGCATACAGTAAGCACTTAATAAGTAGCAATCGTTAAGAAAGCAAAAATATTCCAAAGGGATGATTTTGCTAGTGTGCAAAATGCTGCAGCTTTGAGAATTATTTATTGCTAGTTTTCATAAAGGCCCTTTGTCAATTGTCTATAAATGTCCTTCATTTTAATAAGGGAATTTCAAATGTGAAGCTAACCGGTCATTAAGTGAAGACATTTTAAGCAACGTGGCTCTAAGCTCATTACAGTGGACCCATTCACTGAAAGAGCCAGTCACTAGGCACACGGTTCCAGGTAGTGGGTGTTGGGCAAATGGGTCTTTTACCAGCAAAAGCCTGCCTTAAACTGGGGCGGCCCGGTCCCTGCCCAGCGCCCAGCACTGGGATTTGGGCAGTGGTCTCCTCCAGGGCGCACAGGCAGGCAGCTCTAGAGGGAGGCCAGCCAGGCACCCGGGCACACGATTTAAGGAGGCACGATCAGAACCTGAGAGCGAGCGCCTCCTTAAATATTGTGCCCGCCTGCCTTGCCCTGGTCCCAACCTGGTGCCAACTCGCCCCAGGTAAGCAGGACAGGCAGGGAGCGGTGGGAGAAAGTAGATGTCAAATGTCCCTTTACATTTCTCTGAAAATAAGAAACAGAAGTTCTTTAGGGGTGCGTGTCAATTTCCCAAACGAATAAAAATGCATCTGTTGAGGGCCTTGCTCAGATGTTTTAACTGAAGGGGCGTGGCCTCAAAAACCAGGTCCGATTTAATGACGTTATTTCTTACTGGACACCAACCCTGCTCGAAGCGCCTCCAGGCTCAGGTCCACAGGTGGCAAGGCCTTCTCAGGAGAGAGATCCTTTCACTAAGTGCCGCTGGCTTAATTTTGGCAAAGGAGAGACTCTTAGGTTATGTGGACATGACCAGAACTCTACCAGACCCTGGAACGTTTTTCCAAGACAAGTCTGACTGTCCTGAGGAGCTGGCTAAGGGGCCTGTTTTGGAGATAAAGTGCTGAGATCATCCAACTTTTTTTTTCTGTGAAATGCATGCTTGATGAGTGCAGAGCTGCATCCCCTGTGTGGCCCTTGAAATGAGGTTTGAATTGAATTCAGGTAAAAATAACCATAAAATAACCACAAACCAAACTTAGTAGCATTACAGTAAAATATAAATACCATGAAAGCAGAGGTCTGCTGTCCTTCTGGAAGGGGCAGAAGGAAGTAGAAGGCCATAAAGAAAGGAAGAGCTATGATGACTACAGTCTTTATAAGTCAGTGAGTTTTTTACAACTGTCTGGAGTTGGGAGTCAGAACAGGAGCAATTCTGGGGAGAGGGTCATTTTACTCAGAAGGGCACTTCAGTGGGATCGTGTGGAGCCAAGAAAATCCCTCAAAGTCTAGCAAAGGACTCAAGAAATGGGGTTTAAAGGTTTGTGACCACAAATATCCAGATATTAACGATACAACATATTTACATATTCATATATTTTAAACATTCTTGACTAGCAGGGGTAGGACCAGTTGCTTCCTGTTTTACCTTTAACTGCCCATGGTTCCACCATCTTTTTTCTCTGTGAGTCATTTGTTTTGCTTTTGGTCAACGGGGCTTATCTTGGGTCTCCAAAGATCTTGGAACAACCTGAAAAGGAATCAAAATATATTATACCTTATTTTTTTTCCAAATATCAATACCAAAGATCAACTGTCCATTTAGTGTCAAATCCATTTCTTTTATTTATTTTTTATTTTTTATTTTTTATATATCTATATACATTTTTAGGATACATTGATAACACAAATGTTACACAGAGATTCCAGGTCAAATCCATTTCTTACACATTATTAACTGCTATCCTAAAAGGGGAAAGAAATAAAAACCCTTCCCTTAGGGAAAAAGGGGGGGGGTCGACATTCTACTCCTCTCAACATCATGAAGCAAAATTTAGGAAAGAAATACAGGTCGAGCCTGAACTGCCGTACTGAAGCACATGTAGACTTCTGCAAAGAAAATATTTTGAAAATGTTTTCCTTTCCTCCCAGCCCCCACCTTTACTAATAATGGTTTCCCCAGACTGTTCTTTTAGCACTTTTCTCTGCTCAAATCGAAGAAGAGAGAATTTATAAAACATCCTGGGAACTGGAATAAAACCATTGTTTTAGTCTCAAGCTAAGAAACAACTCTTTTAGTTTGCAAATGCTCTGAGAATACTTTTAAAAGATGAGAATACTACAAAACTCAAAGTATATTTTTTAATCTTCCTTAGACTATGCCTGGTGATGCAGCCACACAGCTCTAACCCAAATCCAACCTCTCTCTCGCTCGCTCTCTTTTTTCTGTTATACGGGAATTTCTGTACTTACGCAACTTTCCAAGTGAATTATTCAATCCCAAACTATTATTTTTAAATAGAAGCCTCA